>JAMYXO010003656.1:0-19537 GCA_033310375.1 Conus canariensis | reverse complement strand
AAAAAAGGGGGGTTTTTTTTAAAAAAAAAAAGGGGCCCCCCAACCCCAAAGGGCCCCCCACCCCCCCCCCACCCCCCCCCCCCGGGGGAAAAACCCCCCCCCCAAAAAAAAGGGGGGAAATTCCCCTTTCCCCCCCCAAACCCCAGTTTTTAAAAAAAAAAAAAAACCCCCAAAAACCCCCCCAAAAAAAAAAACCCCCAAAAAAAACCCCCCAAAACCCCCCCCCAAAAAAAGGGGGAAAAACCCCAAAAAAAAAAAAACCCCCCCCCAAAAACCCCCAAAAAAAAAGGGGAAAACCCCCCAAAAACCCCCCAAAAAAAAAACCCCACAAAACCAAAAACCAAAACCCCCCCCCAAAAACCAAAAAACCCCCCCCCTTTCCCAAAAACCCCCCAAACCCCCAAAAAACCCCCCCCAAAAACCCCAAACCCAAACAAACCAAAAAAAACCCCCCTTCCCGGGGGGGGGGCCCCCGGCCCCCTTTCCCAAAAAAAATTTTCCCCCCCCCCCCGGGGGAAAAAAAACCCCCCCCCCCAAAGGGGGGAAACCCCCCCCAAAAAAAAAAACCCCCCCCAAAAAAAAAACCCCCCCCTTTTCCCAAGAGGGGCCCCCCCAAAACCCCCCCAAAAAGTTTTTTTAAAAGAAAAAATTTTAAAAAAAAAAAAATTTTAAAAAAAATTTTAAAAAAAAAAAAAAAAAAAACCCGGGGCCCCCCCCGGGGGAAAAAAGGGGAAAAAAAAAAAAAATTTTTTTTTTTAAAAAAACCCCCAAAAAATTTTAAAAAATTTTTTTTTTAAAACCCAATTTTTTTTTCCCCCCCCCCCCAAAAAAAAACCCCCCGGCCCCCCGAAAAAAACCCCCCCCCAAAAAAACCCCCCCAAAAGGGGGCCCCCCCCCCAAAAAACCCCCCCCCCGGGGGCCCCAAAAGGGGGGGGCCCCCCCCCCAAAAAAAAGAAAAAAAAAGGGGGGAAAAAAAAAAACCCCCCAAAACCCAAAAACAACCCCCCCAAAAAAACCCCCAAACCCCCGGGGGAAAACCCGGTTTTCAAAAAAAAAAAACCCCCCCCAAATTTTTTTTTTTCCCCCCCCCCCCAACCCCCCAAAAAAAAAAACCCCCCCCCAAAAAAAAAAAAACCCCCCCCCCCAAAAAATCCAAAAAAAAAAAAAACCCCCCCAAAAAACCCCCAAAACCCCCCCCCCCCCCCCCCCCCCCGGGGGGCCTAAAAAAAACCCCCCCCGGGGGGGCCCCCCCCCCCCCCCCCCCCCCCCAAAAAAACCCCCCGAAAACCCCCCCCCCCAAAAAAATTTTTTTTTTCCCGGGCAAAACAAAACCTGGAAACCCCCAAAAAAAGGGAAAAACCCCCCCCCAAAAATTTAACGACAAAAAAGCACCCCCCAAAAACCCCCAAAAAAAAAACCCCCCCCCCCAAAAGCCCCCCCCCCCCGGGCCCAAAAGGGGAAAAAAAGGGGCCCCCCGGGGGGGGGAAAAAAAAAACCGGGAAAAAAAAAAAAACCCCCCCGGGGGAAACCCAACCCCCCCAAAAAAACCCAAAGAAGCCCGGCAAAAACCCAGGGGGCCCCCAAAAAAATTTTTTGGAACCCCCAAAAAGCCCCCCCGGGGGGGGGGAAAAAAAAAAACCCCCCGGGGGAAAAGGGGGGGGAAAAAACCAAAAAAAAAAAGGTTTTTTTCCCCCCCCAAAAAAAAAAAACCCCAAAAATTTTTTTTAAATTTTTTTTTTTTTCCCCCCCCCAACCCAAAAACCCTTTTTTCCCCCCCGGGGGCCAAAAAAAAAAAAACCCCCCCCCCCCCAAAAAACCCGGGGGGGGAAAAAAAAAAAGGGGGAAAAAATTTTTTCCCGGGGTTTTTAAACCCCCAAAAAAAAAAAACCCCCAAAAAAAACCCCAAAAAAAAGGCCCCAAAAACCCCCAAGGGAAAAAATTAAAAAAAACCCTTTAAGGCCCCGGGGGGAAAAAAATTTTTAAAACCCGGAAAAAAAAACCCCCCAACCCCCCCCCAAAAAAAAAAAAAAAAAAGGGGGGGGCCCCATTTAAAAACCAAAAAAAAAAAAAAAAAAAAACCCCCCCCCCCCCAAAAAAAAAAACCCCCCCCAAAAAAAAAAAAAGGAAAAAAAAAAAAAAAAGGGGGAAAAAAAAAAAAAATTTTTTTAAAAACCCCCCAAAACCCCCCAAAAAAATTTTTTTCCCACCCAAAAAAACCCCCCCCAAAAAAAAAAAAAAAAAAACCCCCAAAAAAAACCCCCCCCCCCCAAAAAAAAACCCCCCAAAAAATTTTTAAAAGGGGGCCCCCAAAAAACCCCCCGGGGGGGGGCCCCCCCCCAAAATAATTTTCCCTTTCCCCCCCCCAAAATTTTTGGGGGTTTAAAAAAAAGGGGGGGAAAAAAAAAAAAAAACCCCCAAAAAAGGGGGGGGGGTTTTTTTAAAAACCCTTAAAAAATTGGGCCCAAAAAAAAAAAAAAAAAAAGGGGGGGGGAAAAAACCCCCCCCCCGGGCCTTTGAAAAAATTTTTAAAAAAAACCCTTTAAAAAACCCCCAAAAAAAAAAAAAAAAATTATTTTTTTTCCCCCCCCCAAAAAAAAAAAAAAAAAAACCAAAAAAAAAACCCAAAACCAAAAAAAATTTTTCCCCCCAAAAAAAAAAAAATTAAAAAAAAACCCCCAAAAAAAAAAACCCCCCCCCCCCCAAAGGGGCCCCCAAAAAAAACCCCCCCCAAAACCCCCCCGGGGCCCAAAAATAAAAAAAAAAAACCCAAAAAAAAAAAACCCCCCCCCAAAAACCTTTTTTTCCCCCCCCCAAAAAAATTTTTTTTTTTTTCCCCCCCCCCCCCAAAAAACCAAAAAACCCCGGGAAAAAATTTGGCCCCCAAAAAAACCCCCACCCCCCTTTTTCCCCCCCAAAAAAAAAAAAAAAACCCCCCCCCCAAAAAAATTTTAAAAAAAAGGTTTTTTTCCCCCCCCCGGGGGGGGGGGGGGGGGGGGGGGGGGGGGGAAAAAAATTCCCCCGGGAAAAAAAAAAAATGGGGGGGGTTTTTGGGGAAAAAAAAAAAAAAAAAAAAAACCCCGGTTTAAAAAAATTTTTTTTAAAAAAAAACCCCCCCCAAAACCCCCCCCTTTTAAAGCAACCCCAAACAGTTTTTCCCCCGGAAGGGGGGGCCCGGGTTTTGGGGGTTTTTTTTTTTTCCCCCCCTTTTTTAAAACCCCCCGGTTCCTTTTTCCCAACCCTTTCCCCCCAAAAAACCAAAAAAACCCCCCCCGCCAAGGAAGGGGGGAAAACCCCACAACCCCCCCCCAAAAAAAAACCCCCCCCCCCCAAACCCAAAAACCCCCCCCCCTTTTTCCCCCAACCCCCCCCCCCCCCCAAAAACCCCAACCCCCAAAAAAGGGGGAAAAAAACCCCCCCCCCTTTTCCCCCCCCAAAACCCCCAAACAAACAAAATTTTTTCCCCCCCCCCCCTTTTTTTCCCCCCCCCCAAAAAAAACCCCCCCCCCCCCCCCCCCCCCCTTTTCTCCCCCCCCCCCCCCCCCCCCCCCACCCCCCCCCCCCCCCCCTTTTCCCCCTTTTTTTCCCTTTCCCAAACCCCCCCCCCAAAAACCCCCCCCCCCCTCCCCCCCAAAAAAACCCCCCCCTTTAAAATTTTTTTTCCCCCCCCCCCCCCAAAAAAAACCCCCAAAAAAAAAAAAAAGGGGGGGCCCCCCCCCAAAAAAGGGAAAACCACAAAAAAAAAAAAAAAAACAAAAAAAACCCCCCCCCCGGGGGGAAAAAACCCCAAAAAACCCCCCAAAACCCCCCCCCCCAAAATCCCCCCAAAGGTCCCCCGGCCAAAAAAAAAAAAACCCCCCCCCCCAAAAAAAACCCCCCAAAACAACCCCCCCAAAAAAAAAAAAAAAAATTAAAAAACCCGAAAATTCCCCCCTTTTTTTTTTCCCCCCCTAAAAAAACCCCAAAAACCAAAAAACCCCAAAAAAAAAATTTTTTTAAAAAAAAAAACCCCCCCCCCCCCCAAAAAAACCCCCCCCCAAAAAAAAATTTTTTTTTGGGGGGGCCCCCCCCCCCCCCCCCCCCCTTTTTTTTGGAAAAAAAAAAAAAAAAAAAACCCCCCCCCAAAAAAACCCCCAAACCCCAAAAAATTTTTTGGGGCCCCCCCCAAACCCCAAAAAAAAAAACCCCCCCCAAAAGTTTAAAAAAAAGGGGAAACAAAAAACCCCCCAAAACAGAAAAAAAAAGGGGAAAAAAAAAAAATTTTTTTTTTTTTTTCCCCAAAAATTTTACAAAAAAATTTTTTAAAAAAGCCCCCCCCGGGAAACCCCCTTTTTAAAAATTTTTCTTTAAAAACCAGGGGGGGGGGCCCCCCCTTCCCCCCCTTTTCAAAACCCCTTTTTTCCCACCCCCCCCCCCTTTTTTTTTAAAAAAAATTTTTTTTTTAAAATTTTTTTTAAAAATTTTTTTTCCCCCGGGAAAAATTTTTCCAATTTTTAAAAAAAAATTTGGGAAAAAAAGGGGCCCGAAAAAAATTTTCCCCTTTTGTTTTTTTTTTTTCTTTTTTTTTGCTTTTTTTTTTTTTTTTTAAAAAAATTTTTTTTTTAAAAAAAAAAAAAATTTTTTTAAAAAAAAAAAAAAAAAAATTTTTTTAAAATTTTTAAAAAAAAACCCCCGGCCCGGGGGAAGGGGGTTTTTTTTTTTTTTTTTTTTTTCCCCCTTTTTTTTTTTTTTTTTGGGGTTTTTTTTTTTTTTTTTTGGGGGGGGTTTTTTTTTGGGAAAAAAAAAAATTTGGGCCCCTTTTAAAAAATTTTAAAAAAAAAAAAAAAAAAAACCCAAAATTGAAAAAAAAAAAAATTTTTTTGGGGGGGGGTTTTTGGGGAAAGGAAAAAAAAGGGGGGAAAACCCCCCCCCCCCCTTTTTTCCCTTTTTTTTTTTGGGGGAAAAAACCCCCCTTTTTTTTTTTTTTAAAAAAAAATTTTTTAAAAAAAGGGGGCCCCCAAAAAAAGGGCCCCCCCCTTTTTTTTTTTTTTTTTGGGTTTTTCCCCCTTTAACCAAAAACCCCCCCCCCCCCCCCCCCCCCCCCCCCCCACCCCACCCCCCCCCCCCCCCCAACCCCCCCCCCCCCCCCCCCCTTCCCCCCCCCCCCCCCCCCCCCCCCCACCCCACCCCCACACCCCCCTCCCCCCAAGTCTTCCCCCCCCAACCCCCCATTTACAACATCCCCCCCTCGCCCCCCCCCCTGTTTTTTTCCAAGCTGTGTTGTTAAAATTAAAAAAATTCCAACTGCGTCAGCCTTTCAAATCTGAATTGTAAGAAACACAAATCACAAAACTCACACACCCCACACACACACAACCACACAAAACACACAACACACACACCCCACATACACACAACCGCACACGAAAGCGTGCAGAGTACCCCCTCACTGAGCTCTCCTAATAACCAAATTTCCCTTCAGCTGTGATGTGCAGATACTCTCACTGAGCCCTTTTTAATTGCCTGATTCTTTCAGCTGTGCTGTGCACAGAGTACTCTCACTGAGCCCCTTAACTGCCCGTTCTTCAGCTGTGCTGTGCACAGAGTACCCCCTCACTAGCCCTCTAACTGCCCGATTCTTCAGCTGTGCTGTGCACAGAGTACTCTCACTAAAGCCCTCTTAACTGCCCGATTTTTTCAGCTGTGCGTGCAAGTACCTCACGGACCCCCTTTTAAAACCCCCAATTTTCTTCACGTGCTGCGAAGAACACGGTGATTTTCCACTGAAACACACAATGATGTTTTCCAAACCCCTTTAAAAAGCCCTCACTTGTCTCCTGCACCGGCCCCCCCCCCCCCCCCCCCCCCCCCCCCCCCCCCATCGGCCTTCCCATGCCCTCCCAAAAAAACACCAACAGCCCAAAAATTTTTCTGCCCAAGGGGGCAGAAATTCCCACACCTTCCTTTCCCCTATCCCAGTCCTTTCCCGCCCCAAACCCCCCCCCACCCCCCCCCCACCCCCCACCGGGCCTTCCCAGCCCTCCCCTCCCACACCAACACAACTTTTTCGCAAAGTGGGAGAATTCCCAACACCTTCACCTGTCTATTCCTGTCCTTTTTTCCCTCCCCCCCCCCCCCCCCCCCCCCTCCCCCTCCCGGGCCCTTCCCCCTGCCCTCCCACACACCCCACCCAAACCTTTTCTCTCTAAAATGGCAGAAATTTCCCCCACTTCACCTGTCTATTCCCCGTCCTTTTCCCTCCCCCACCCCCCCACCCCCCCACCCCCCATCCCATGCCCCCCCCACAACAAAACACAACACCCCCCTTTTTCTGCAAAGTGCAGAAATTATCCCACAAAACCCTTTTATCTTTTCTATTCCTGTCCTTCCCCCCCCCCCCCCCCCCCCCCCCCCCATCGGCCTTGCCCATGGCCCTCCCAACACACACACACAACCTTTTTCTGCAAAGTGCAAAATTTTCCCACCCCCTTTTTTCCTGTCCTTTTTCCCTGTCCTTTTTTCCCCCCCTCCCTCCCTCCTTTTTCCCTCCCCCGCCCTTTTTCCCAAAAATCCTGGATTTTCCCCGTATCCATGGGTGATACGCCCCAGTGGTGCTGGTGAAAGACTGAAGAAAGTGAAGTCATTTCCAATGTCACACTTCAAAGTCATCAGCCTACAGACTGGATGCATTCTCGGTCACAATTGATAAACACAACAGTAAGCTCAGAATCGGGCCTGCACACATGAGCTTTCTGTCAAGCAGGAAAGCATTCATACCATCCAGTGCCTACACTCAATGAGTCCCTCTCCAAATGGCAGCAGCGGAGTACTTAAATAAGCTGCATGTGCGTTTCTGGTACTAGTAAGATCAAAAGTCAATTCCTAACTCACCACCAAGAAAAGTACGTTAACAAGCAACCTTTTTTTTTTTATTTTTTCATTTTATATTTTGTAAGTTTTTTTTTCATTTTTTTTCAAATTGTCTTTAGTTTTTTTTTGTTTTTTTTTGGTTTTTTGTTGTTTATAAACTACACACACACTGACACAGACATGACGAAGACAACACTTTCCAAGCTTTCTCATCAACATAGGAAACTTTTTTTGGCCATATGTATTTTTCTAAATTTTTTTTTTCATTTTTATATTTTATAATTAAGTTTTTTTTCATTTTTTTTTCATCAAATTGTCTTTAGGTTTTTTTGTTTTTGTTTTTTTTGTTTTTATAAACTACACACACACTGACACAGACATGACAAAGACAAACACTTTCCAGAACTTCCTAATCAACATAGGAAACTTTTTTTTTCTCAACACAAAAAATCAAATATGAGACATCGCCGCTTTCTAGTGGACAAGAAACGATGAACTAAGTATAAAATCCTCGCTATCATCGCACTCGCATAAATGCAAGTTGAAGGCTGGCTGCCAATCTAAACAAAAATGCAGCAACACAGGGGCAGTAACCCCTGCCCACATATACCACAACACTTCTGATGACATCACAGTCAAGCTCTTCAGGCCAGTTGGACTTCTGAACATTTACTAAGAAAGTGAACACACCAGATGCTAAGCACGGAATTTTTTAAAAATGGAAAGAAAAGAAAAAAAACAAAAAACAGATTCTGCTGAGCAGCATTCAAGTGTCATTACCATACTAAAGATAATTTTGTGTGTGTGTGTGTGTTGTGTGTGTGTGTGTGTGTGTGTGTGCGTTGTGTTGCCAAACAGGTTGGAAAGATGCATTCTGCTGGTATAAATCTGACTGTATTACACCAATTGTGAATCACGGGAGAGAACTGTGTGAATGAAACAACTGCTGCCTGACAGAGACTGAGATGAGAGAAGAGAGAGGAGAGGAGAGAGAGAGAGAGAGGGGGGAGAGAGAGAGAAACTATGTTTTAAGCCACACACTGAATGACAGTCAGGACAGAGAAAACCAAGCGGCACTTTTCTTGATAAAATTAGCTGCCCAAATGAAGGTGATGGGGTGTCCAACTATTGCGATTTTTGGTTTATACAGAGTTTTGGTGTCCAACTATTTCGATTTTTTGTTTTTTATCAGATTCTTAACTTCTTAAAAACCAATGCTTTTTGTTTGTTGTTAATGACTCAGGTAAAGGATGCAACCAAGAATCAAAGTGAATCAAAGGCAAAGGGTTTCAGATGGAATAGTTGTAGGAGAAACACCAGAACCGAACTGAGAAAGAAAACGGTTATATGGAAAGCAAAGATTTCAGATTTTTTTCAAAATCAAAAACAGGAAAGAGTGAAATGGGTAAAAATGAAAATAAATGCAAATGACAGGCAATGATTTTTTTTTCTCTCTTAAGAAAAATGGGAAAAAGGAAAAGATGAGAGGAAATAGAAGTAGTGTGAATCGGGAAGGCAACTGAAAAGGGGGTGTGCCACTGCAGGGCAGAAAGAGTTTAACCGACATGGGAAGACAACATCATGAACAACAGTGGGTATACTATGGAGGTGGGAATGGAAGGGGTGGACGCTAGGGGTTAAGGGTGGTAAAATGATGGTGGTTGGGGTGAAATGTAAACCCCACTTCAGTGGAGTAACTGCAGGGCAGAAATATGAGTTAATGACAATGGGAAACAACATTATGAAGAACAGTGGGTATACTACGGAGGTGAGAATGGGAAAGGGTGGACCCCATAGGGTTAGGGGTATAAGTGATGGTGGGTTGGGGTAAAAATGTAACACGGGGGACCGCATAGGGGTTAGGGGTGATTAAGTGATGGTGTTTTGGGGTAAATGTAACACGGGTGGAACGCATAGGGGTTAGGGGTGATAAGTGATGTGGTTGGGTAAAATGTAACACGGGTGGACGCATAGGGGTTAGGGGTGATAAGTGATGTGGTGGGGGTAAAATGTAACACACCCTTCAGTGATTTAAACAATCAAAATACAAAGACAGGCAGTGATAAGAATTAAATAGCCAGGGTCAGATGCAGACGTGCAGAGGTGGGCCTGGGAAGGGAAAGGCGCATCCTCAAAATCACCAGCTTATGGGAAGGGAAACCTTGGCAGCAACAGTCAGGGAATTAAAAAACAGAGCGGAAAGAGACTGGCGACATTTTGTGACAAGTGAAGCGAGAACAGGATTAGCAGAGGGTCAGGAAAGAATGGCCATACTGGAATGTGGATTTTCAAAACAAAAACAAGCTGAGTGGGCAGTGCAGGAAATGGAGATTTGAGACAGGTGTGAACAGATGTCTGGCCAAATGAGGTTAACCTTAATAAATAAACAAAGAAGTGGAAACATGAGGGAATCTGGAAAAGACCAGAAGGGGCGGGGGGGGGGGGGGGGGGGGGGGGGGGGGGGGGGGGGGGGGGGGGGGGGGGGGGGGGGGTGGGTGGGGGGGGGGGGGGGGGGGGGGGGGGGGGGGGGGGGGGGGGGGGGGGGGGGGGGGGGGGGGGGGGGGGGGGGGGGGGGGGGGGGGGGGGGGGGGGGGGGGGGGGGTGGGGGGGGGGGGGGGGGGGGGGGGGGGGGGTGGGGGGGGGGGGGGGGGGGGGGGGGGGGGGGGGGGGGGGGGGGGGGGGGGGGGGGGGGGGGGGGGGGGGGGGGGGGGGGGGGGGGGGGGGGGGGGGGGGGGGGGGGGGGTGGGGGGGGGGGGGGGGGGGGGGGGGTGGGGGGGGGGGGGGTGGGGGGGGGGGGGGGGGGGGGGGGGAGGTTATGTGGGAAGGTGGGAAAGGTGGTTTTAAAAATGGTAAAATTGGGTGGTTTATGGTATAGGAAAGTGAAAATGTAAACATCTCACCAAAAAAGGGTGTTTCTGAAAAAGTTGCAAGTCAGAACGTGTCAGAGGGAGTGTACATGGTCACAAGGTCAGAGAGATAAGGTGCATGCCAACATGTGGTGTGCCTTGTGTGTTCAGAGCATGTTTCAGTGTGAGAAAAGAAAAAGACAGATAAAAAGTGTGTGTGGTGTGTGTGGTGGGGTTTTGGTGTGTGTGTGTGTGTGTGTGTGTGAGAGTGGTGGTGAGTAAAGAGAGAGAGAGAGTGGGTGTGTGTGTGTGTGTGTGTGTGTGTGTGATTTGTGTTTTGTGTGTGTGGGTGTGTGTGTGTTTTACATCAGTGTGTATACTATTTTATAAACGAGATTCTGAACCCATCAGAAATAATAGTTAAACCTAAAGCCCAGAAAGAAAGAAACAGCAACACATTTTCTAAATTGAACTGAAAGAAAGTAAGTATTTAAAGTTTTAAATACAAAACGAACAATCAAATATTTTTTCAGGGCCACAAAAAAAAAGCGATGAGCAAATACATAAAACCCCAAATACACAAAAAACCAATAACTGTGAGGGGGCTGATGGACTGCCCCCAGACCACAAAAACCACTGGTGGCACGGTGGGCCTGTGGAGGGGGCAGATGGTCTGCCGCGCCCTTACCAACACAACCACTGGGGCACTGGAGTGGGCCTGTGGAGGGGGCTGATGTGACTGCCGCCCTTACCCCACCACCCCTGGTGGAACTGGTGGGGCCTGTTGGAGGGGGCGATGGTCTGCCCCCTCATGCCACAACAACCAGGTGTGCAGGTGCATCTTCTGCAGGTGGGGGGGACCTGATGACCTAAACCCTCGCCACAATCCTGCACTAACACTGCCCAACAACCCCCCTCCCTCCCTATCTTGCCCTGCGTTCTGTCACAGCCAACCCTCTACATCTACCACCCCCCCTCCCTCCCCCTGTCGCCTCCGTCCTGGCATCTTCCTTCCTCCTCTCTTTCTTCCCACTCCTCTACCACCTCCATCCCTTCTACCTCCCACACCCTAACCTGCTCATGATTAGATAAGACCTCAGACATGGACAGTGGAGGACAAGACCGGCACAGGGGAAAATGTGCGGTGAAAAAGCCCGGCACCCGCCATGGGCTGCTGCCGCTGGGGACCTACGGTAGATGTGGATGCTTGGGGGTTCATCAACGGGCAGGAGGGCTGTTGGCCCTCTAGCGCCGAAGGTGAACCCCGTTTGCCTGTTCCTGTCTGTGTGCTTGTGTGCCTGTGTGTTGGAGTGGGACTGCAAAGCAAACTCATCCAAACTTTCATTCCCCGTAGTGCTGGTCCTGACGGTCGTGCTGGCTGTTGTGCTGGAGTCGTTTTCCCCATGACTGTCTGCGCCTAACAGATCCTTGGCAGCAGCCAGGGGGAACCTTCCCTAAGTGCCCGGGTCCGTCTGTGACCGGCAGCACCACCATCCCGATACCCCCCCCCCGTCCGGGCATAGGGGGGAGAAAGCGAGAGAAAGTATGGGAAAACCTACCTGGATGTCCAGGACAGGAGAATGGGACATCTCTTTTCCCCCGTCCCCTGGACACCAGTGCAACAGAATCACAAACGTCCACATCAGTACACATAGCATATGCCTCAGTGACAACAGGAGCAGAACTGAAACAATTCAAGTGAGTGCAGTACAGATGACAATACACCACCTCAGTCAACAAAACACACAATCAGTCACAATACACACACCAACCAATACAACGCACACAAACATTCACATACACACATCAGAAGAGAGGTGACAGGCAAAGAAAGAAGAAAGAAGACAAAGAAAAAGGAAGGAGGCACAGCAGGTCAAGAGCACACAGAAGCACAGAGAGCATAGTTCAAGCCCCAATTACACAACATCAGGCCCCAATACACACATCAGTTTACAAACACACATCAGCCCCAATACACTCTTCAGATACAATACATGCAATCAGTCACAATACACGCATCAGTCCACAATACACAACATCAGCCCCCTAATACCACATCAGTCCACATTAACACACATCAGCCCCAACCAATACACACATCAGTCACAATAACCCACATCCAGCCCCAATACACCAACATCAGTCACAATAACACACATCACCCCAATACCACACAAATCAGTCCCAAACACACATCATTCACAGTACACCACACCAGCGACAGAATACACCACAAGTCAGTCACAATAACACACATCCATCACAAATGGTGCTCACCAAGATCAGTCACAATAACAGACAATCAGTCACACATACACACATTAGTCCACAATACACACATCAAGTCACAATACACTACAATCAGTCACAATAACACACATCAGTAACAAACAATTACAATACACACATCAGTGACAAATACACGCATCAGTGCAATAACACACATCAGTGCCAATACACGCATCAAGTGCCTATACACATATAATTACAATCAGTTACAATTACACGCATTCAGTGGCAAAACACACATCAGAGTCACAATACACGTATCAGATTACAATCAGGTACAATACACACATCAGTCACAATAACACACATCAGTTAAATACACACATCATCACAATACACAACATCAGATACAATCAGTTACAATACCAACCATCAGTGGCAATAACCTGCATCAGTCACAATACACACATCAAGTCAATAACACATCAGTCACAATACACACATCAGTCAGTACATCACATCAAGTCACAATAGATACATCAGTTCCACAATACACAATCATAAGGATAAGATATTGGGTTGCTTTATAGCCTAGACGACCGTAAAGGGCCACATCATGGCTGTCACCACGTTTAAAATCACTCAACCAATCAATCACTTCAACACAATTCTTTAAAATAACAAACAAAAAAAAAAAAAAAACCCATCCGAAAGTTTGTTAAAAAAATCTTTCCCATTGTAAAAACTTAGATCCCGATGAAAAATGTTAATCCTCTTTCAAGAACTCAAAGATCCCATCAGGCCGAACGTACTCGTGGAACAAGGTTTTTCATGAATCTGCTGTAAAATGTTTGTGTCTCACATCATGCAAGCCCAACACTTAAATGAACATGTTTTTCATTGTGGAGTGGCACAATGACATGAATGCCTCCACGGGGAGCTTCTTCAAACGCTTTAAAAGATGTAATGGGTAAAATACTAATGGCCCGTGTGCCAAGGTGGACCGGCACAGAAACTGTTTCTTCCTTACTTACACCACCAGACAAATAGATGAGAGGAACTCCCTTATTAAGTTTTGGACCGTGATTCTGAAAGAGGTTTGTTATCCCGTCTGTGCTATTCCAAACCTCCTGCCAGAGGTCTCTGACAATAATCATTTAATTTTTTTGGGTTTCAGATCTGAGCAGGGGGGGGGATAGATGTGTTATGACAGTTTTTTCTCTGTTGTGGCATTCTGGCCAAACGAATCAACCATTTTCATTATTCCCCTCCGTTGCCAACATGACCAGGCAACCCAAGCCAGAATAAATGTGTAACCAACCCGCTTTTCAACTTTGTAAAAGTTTTTAAACAAGTTAAAAGTTCGGGATGCTGACGGTTTATGGACCAGCAATGGGGCCTCCAAAGCAGACGTGACAGTGACTCTGAGAAAAACCATAAAGACCTTCTTTGCTGATTGAGAGCTTATCTTCAATGCTAGAAACCAGAGAGTAAGTTCAGCAGAATAGACAGAAGCATCTGAAGGAATATGTTTCCAACCAATATTTGAGAGCACCACAGGCCTATATGCTGCACAGGCCACTCCATTCTTTCAGACTTGAACCGTCAGCTGAAAATTTCTGATATGGATGGGAATTTTGGAACAGAGGTCAGCATACAATAATGCCTTGGTACGCCAGAGAGCTGGTAGACTCTTTTGCAACATCAGTCCAACACACACATCATTCACAAAACACACATCAGTCACAGTACACACACATCACAGATACACACATCAGTCACAGTACACACACATCAGTCCCAACAGTACACACTTCAGTCCACAATAACACACATCAGTCCCAGTACACACATCAGTCACAATACAACACATCATTCACCATAACACAAAACATCAGTTACAATACAACACAACAGTCACAATATACACCAAACAGTCCAACGGTAACAGACAATCAGTCACAATAACACAACATCAGTCCACAATCAGTCCACAATATACACATCAGTCCACAATACACCACATCTTCACAATACACACATCAGTTACAATCATTCACAATATACACCATCAGTTCATCACAGTACACACATCAGTCACAATAACAACACATCAGTCCACAGTTTAACACACATCCGTCACAGTACAACACAGGTCACAGTAACACACAAGGATCCACACGTTCACAGTACACACATCCATCACAGTACACACATCAAGTCACACATACATTCTCACAGTACACACATCAGTCCCATCAATAACACCACATCAGTATACAACTACACACAAACAGTCACACAAATACAACACATCAGTCACAATATAACAACATCAGTCACATTACACACATCAGTTACAATACACACATCAGTTACAATACACACAATCAGTTTTACAATATACCACACATCCAGTCACAACACACACATCAGTCACACTAAACACAGATCAGTTACAATACACACATCAGTCCAACCAGCACATACCAGAAAAACACTGTGTACAGATGGATTCAATTCAAAGAATTGAATTGAGAATCATAGTAACACACACCAGTTACAATTGTACACATCATTCCGGCCATTATACTCTCAGTCCACAACCTACACACATCAGTACCACCAGCACATGCAGAAAAAGCTTCTGTGAAGAGCTGGATTCGATTTAAAGAATGCAGCATTATCAGAACCCGCACATTGACCCTCGCAAGTGTCCCTTCAACAACACATCTAGTTGATGTGATTGTGCAGGCATTTTCATTTGTGGGCTCTTGCTTCTTGCTATTTCTTACATTAATCACAGACCAGAAAGAGGGAGGCACCCAGCAAAATCCATTTTCTAAAAGGTGAAAAAAAAAAAGCATTTTTTTGTGGAAACTAACCCTAGAAACCAAAAAAACAACAACCAAACAATAACACAACAGCAGCAGAGCAACTTAAGTCATGTTAAAAATTTTTTTCCCAATTTTTTATTTTTAAAACAAATTATATAAATATATCATCCCTTTATTAATTATTTATTATATATAAATATATATATATAAATATATAAAACCTCTACCAAAATAATTTAACATCACAAAAATATAAAACATACTTAAATTCCCACTCCTACTCTCTTTCTCTATATTCTTCATATATCATATAAAAAATCTTAACTCTCTTCACTCTATTCTTTTCTCTCTTATAATTTCTACCTTTCCATTTCTTCCTAAATTATTTTTTTTTATTAATTATCTTTTCCTCCCCCTGCTTTACTTTCTTCTTATATCATAATATATATATATATATATATATATATAACCTTTTCCCAAATTTCCTATAGACATATAAAATATTGTAACCTTAATATCACCTCCATTCATCTTTACTTTATCTTATCATTAAAAAATTAAATCATTATATATAAGAAATATATATACATCATAACATATATTAATTACAAACATTTAGGATATAATTTAACAATAACCAATAAACAAAAGAACCACAAACCAACTTAAATTTCCTCTCAACCATATTCTCAACCCTTTCTACCACACCCTACCTAACATCTCCATAATATTATAATATCCCAAATTATCCCCCTTAAATATCCCTTTAAATTTTTCCTCCCACCTGTTGAACCAATCCCCAAAATTCTCACTTCTTAAACAAAAAAAAAAAAAAAAAAAACTAACCACACACATGGATTTCGTTCAACTCATAGATAACAATCCCCCCCCCACAAATACTTACATAACCTACTCATTTCATAAACCCCCCCTAACCACCAAAAAACTACCTATAAAAAAAATACCCATCAAACCGTGGTTACTATGACATACCCCTCGCAAAAAAACTTCGAATCCCAAAGTCTAAATTTCTACCTCCCCAATTAAATACCATAAAGCATATATTATACGATCCAACGAAACGATAATCACACAGTCTCCCCTCCATCCACTTATATGTTCAAAAAACCAAATTCTAAACCACCATGACCGTATTCTCCACTTTTTCCACTCATACATACTAAAGAAGTGTAGATACATGCTCTCTTAAAGCTACCACGAAAACCCCATCCTCACTATCATCCCTCTTTCATACACATCTTACTTACATACCTAAAACACCCCCTCAATTCTCCATCATACTCTCATGTACCTCATCGATGTCCTATCCAACACTCTTCTTATTCCTCCCGCCACCCATTATATCTCGGTCTAAATGGGACATTTTCGTTTACGACACCCCCCCGGCCTACTCTATCTCCTTCGCTAACAATCTTCTTACATACATCACCCCATTAGACTGTGTCCTCTTAATAAATCTTAATAGGCCATAACACCCCAATACTAACTATCACATAATGACACCTCTTTTACATACCTAACGACCACCATTAACTATCCTGTGTTCAACCATGGCTTCTGCCGATTGGGCTGTGACTGCACTTCTGAATGAGCCGTGGATCACCCCCTCTGAATCGACGAACATCTTCTTACATACTAACACCCCCACAAATAAATACCTTTAATCACCATTTCTTACATACTAAACCCAGCTAAACTATCTTTAATAACACATCTTTTACATATAACAAACTCATTATCCTTTATCCCATCTTCTTCTTTACCTAAATTTCGCATAACATATCTTCTAAAAAATCTTTTACTTTCCACACTTTCCCTCCTTATCTAATAACATTTCTACACATACACACACACATCGTATACTCCCCTTATTTCACCACCTCCCCTCACTCCTTTCTCTTTTTTTTCTTCTTCCTCCCTCCACTCTCCTCTTCCCCCCCTCTCTTATTTCTCACTTTTATTTTATTTATATCTTCCACTCCTTTTCTCATAACTCTTGCATCTATCTATCCACCCCACAACACTTGCAACTAAAACCATTTGTACATCACTCTTCCTCCCCCACTACACCTCCTCCTAACACTGCAGAGTTATACCTACTACAACCCAAACTAATCAAACTACCATAAATACCCTCACTTCTCACTTAAAAAAACAAAAAAAAAACTCATACCAATTCACTCTTCTATACCTTACACCTCTATAAACCTCTGCTCCATTCTGCTTCTTCTACCTTTACTTACATACCTCCTACTCCCTTCTTCTGCCATCTATTATGTTACAAGTTATTATAACTATTTATATAACAACCACTTCCCTACACTTCAACATCCCCCACCAATAACATCCTCATTTATACTGCAGTTTTTTCGTACAAAACCTCCTCATATAACACCTCATTGCTTCACTTATCAGTCTTCTCCACCCCCTTCTATACTCTTCATCCCATCTTACCATCTCTTTTATCCTTTCCTCCTTCCAAAAAAAAAACCATATTACTATGTCATTTTCAACTCACAAACTTCAAAACTACATCCTCCTATAACAAAAAACACACACCTTTCCCACTTTAAACACCTCTATTATCAGTTGTTAAGTCTCCAACCTCCCTCCACCATATTCATCCCCCACAAATACTGCAACATCTCAATCCCATAACTTATTCCTTTATTTATCACCCCTTCAATATTTCAACGTGTCTTACTATTTCTAACCCTCCCCATAAACCTACTCACTTTAACCCCATACTCAAAAAATGTCAGGTACTTAAACCCCCTTAAAAAAAATCAAAAAACAACCTCTTGTTCATTATACTTGTAACAAAAAATAAAACACATTATGAGAAAAATCGCCCCAGAAACCACCTGAGAACTTACCCCCCATAACCCCCTAATAATACAATCACTTCCCAAATATAAAAAATACAAACAAAATAACTCACCCAATTATAAGCAATAATATATCAAGTGTGATCATTTACCCAAATATAAAATGACATAACTAATATTCAGTATAAAACTTTTTCTTCCACCTTGGTATGATGGGAAGACGGGGTAATAGAAATTAAAGCGGAAGTCCAAAAAAATGGTGATTTTGGTAAAAAAAACAAACAAAAATTATATACCTTAGGCTCCTCAAACATTTCATGATGGACATTTTTCAACACAAAACAACATTTTCCCTCAGAACCTTTCCCATTAACCTTAATACAATCACCCCAAAACAAAAATATCTAAATCCTCCTACAAAAAAATGAGACCACTTTAGTCCCTTTATCTCCACCCCTTTAATCCCAACTCCATCCATTAAATATATCTCTTAACCCCCAAAAACACAATAACAACACTCCAAACAAACAATATTAACCAAACAATCCCCCCATCACCCATACAATTCTACATTACATCCACACTAAACCATCCCAACATACAACCCAACCCATCCCACCCAAAAAGTCCAACTATACAAGTCACTGCCCCACCTCAAAACCAGTATTAGACATCCACCCAAAATGCCCTTAACCACAAAACCTCCAACACCATTAAACAACACCTCACAAATTTCACCCCTATCCCATTTCCCATTATCCCCCCCTTCACAAATACCCACCCCCCAACCCATTCCAAAAAACACCAACCTTACACCACTTCACAAAAACCTCATACAAAACCAACATTAAACCCTTCCATCTCAAAAACAAAAACCTACTATCCATTCTACATTAAACAAACATAACAATATCATATAAACCACAAACAAATCATTAACTTTCATCAAATCCTTTAAATAACACACTCCATACTTTTCCATAAAATACTTCCAAACTACACATCATACATTCCCTATAATACATATAAACCTATATATACTTTTCTATAAAATCAAATAACCTCCTTCCTAACTAAAATACAACTAATCACCCCAACTATCATATCCCTCTAACCCCCTCCTTAAAACTAAAATCTCACTTCACCACCACCCAACCCTATCAAATCCATATCATTTCTCCCCCTATTACCATCACCTCCTAAAAATACAAATCATCATCTCAATTCACCTCCTCAAAATCATACAACTTAATTCACATATCAATTTCCTTAATTTCTATCCAACCCAAATAATCTTACCCCTAATCACCCAACTAATACCATCCACATCTATTCTCTTCATATATATAACTACTAAAACCATACTCAACATACAATTCATAATACTACTAATATTATCATCATCAATTATATAATACTACAACCCTATACTCATCTAAACATATATAATACTACAATATATATCAAACATCTACAATTAACTTACTTTAATAAAATATATTATTAAAAATATACTCATCATACTTAAATACAAAAACCTAACAAATCTTCATATAACCTTACTATCTAATTCATAATATAAACTATAATCATATAAATATATCACTACCCTCCTCCCTCTTATAATTTTATTCTATTCTATTACTTTCTTTCTATCCTTTCTTTTTTCTTTTTCTTTTTATTTCTATCTTTTATCCTACATATCATAACTCCATCTTTTATTTCTCATTCTTCTAAATCCCCACTAATCACTATCCTACTTATTCATATCCTACCCCATCCCAACTAACATCAAATATCCAAATAACCCCATCTCTAACTTATATCCTCCCTTTACTAAACTTATACACATACTCACAATTTCCCCCTCCTTTTAACAATTTCCTCCCCCAACCCCAAAATTTTAAATTTAATAAAAATTTTTTAAATC
>JAMYXO010003655.1:0-19539 GCA_033310375.1 Conus canariensis | reverse complement strand
TTTTTTTTAAAACTCCGGCATAGTATGTCCCGGAAAATGGGAGATCATTTCCCTCACCCGCGCCCGAAAAATCCCTCTCGTGTTGACCCCCCCCTCCCCCCCCCCTCCAACCCTTCCCTTTTCCATCGTGAATTGTAAAAGAAAAATGCGGGTTGCATGTGCAATCCCTTTGTGGGGGGGAAAGTTTTGGTTTTAATTTGAACCAGATGAAAAAAAAAAGGTAAATTTCAGGGGACGTTTAAAAAGTGAGCCGGTAGGGGAGAGGGGGGGGGGGGTTTTGGGTGGGGGGGTTTGGGAAAGGGGAAAAAAAAGGGGGGAAAATAAGTTGGTCTGGAGGCCCCCCCTCCCCAAAATTTTCTCCCGCGTTATAAAAAAAAAAAATGATGGCCCCCAAATTATTGAGTTTTGTGAAACTTTTAAAAAGGGTTTCCCCAACCCTTTTGCCACCCCTGTCTCTACTCTTCTCTCCCCCTTTTTTTTTTTAACACACCCCCCTGCACACAGTCCCTCCCTCTTTTCCTCTCTCTCTCTCTCCCCTTTTCTCTCGGGTTTTCAAAGCCTTTTTTTTAAAAAGTATCTTAACCCCTTTCCCCCAAATTATGCCCTCTCTCGGTTTGGGATAGATCGATAGATTTGAGAGGTAGGAAATTAGAAAGTTAGAAAGTTCGATGGGATATGTCCCGGGAAGACATTACAGACAAAGTTTAAAATTTTTTGGAAATGGTGAGTTTGACAAAATTTTAAACCGCTAATATCCCTTTGTGGTTTAAAAGTTAAATTAAATAGGGGGAGAGAAAATTTGGGTTTGCTTAGTTATTGGGTTACACAGGAAAACTAAAATTTTTTAAAACAAAAAAATTTATTGTGATACTGATTCTTATTTAAAAACTAAATATCCCCCCAAAAAAATTTAATTTGGGGAAATGTAACCTTTACTGAAAAAAATTTAGAAAATGGTAAAACTTCCCCCAGATACGTAGTCAAAAATGAAAAAACAAAACACACCACAAACACAAAACCACAACCCTAACTGACTAAAAACATTTTATCGTTTTTTTTTACCCCATTTTTTGTACGACCCCAACCCCAAAACCCCTTTTATTTATTATATATATATTTTTTCAATTTTTCCCCAAAGTTTTGCTATTAGTCTTTTTATTGGAAAAAATAGGTGGAGAAAAGGGAAATTCATATTTTGTGTGGTAGATAATTAGCCTAATAAAAAGTATGTGCTTGGTGGGCCAAGGGGGGGAAAAAAAAATATGCTTCTCAAAATAAACCCCAAAAAACAAGTTTAAATTAGTCTGGGGAAGGGGGGGGGGGGGGGGGGGGGGGGGGGGGGGGGGGGGGGGGGGGGGGAAACCCCAAATTTTCCAAAAGGGGGGAGGGATAACCCCAAAACATTTTCTTCCCCCTGGTCAGTTCCCGGTTTTTCGAAACCCGATTGTTTTTCCCAGTGAACCTCGGGAAAGGGGAAACTTGACACCTCTCCCTTTTCAGTTTAAGGAAAATGTACCCAAAAAAAAGGTGGGTTGTGGGCAAAAACCATGTATGTTTTTTTGAGTTTTAAAAAACCCAAAAACCCAAAAGGGTTTTGTGCCCCCCCAAAGGGCCCCCCCCAAGAAAATTTCATGAAACAGAAAAAAAATACATTTTTTGGGGAAAAGTAAAAAAATTTTAAAAAAAATTTTAACCTCTTGGAAACAAGGGCTGAGGGCCAGTTTTGGGAATGAATCGGCCAAGGGGATTAAATTTTTACCAAAAAATAATTTTTTCCCAATATATATATAATATCTGGGGAAAGGCCCTGAGGTGAAATTTTTGGGGAAAGGAATTTTATGAGTCTGTTGTTTTTATTTAATTTATGTGGTTTAAAATTTAAAATTATACATATATATATATATATAAATTATAATTTTATTTTATTAATATATTTTTTTTTTATAATATAAAAGAAATTTTTAATTAAAAAAAAAGGGTTGCTCTTATGTTTAGGAAAAAGAAATAGGGTGGAGAAAAAGCATTCATTCTGCAGTGGTAGATAGTTCTCCCTAACTAAAAGTATGTGCTGAGTGGGGGAAGGGGGGGAAAAAATAAAAAAATAGATGCTTTCAAAATGACCCTTGGGCAAGTTATAGTTCCAAAGGAGGGGGCCATTCCCCAATGGGGGGGGAAAACCTCCCCTACCCCTTTTTTAACCCCGGGTTTCGATACCGTTATTTCGAAATATTTATATATATATGGAAACTTTTAATTTTTTTCCCCCTTTAATGGGGAAACAAAGAACTTGTGCAATGTACAGTATACTTTGTAAACCTGCCATGCGGGGACACCAAAAACCCCGGGTTTACATGCTAAGGACACACCAATACAAGGGTAAAATGCTAACCCCTTAAGTCACACTTTGTAAATTTTTACACCGGGTCAATGTTAACGTAAGTACATTTTTTGTCCCCAAATAAACGGGTACTGCAAAACGCTAAGTCAACTTTGTCCCAATCCCAGGGGTACACTGAAAACCCTTAAGTGCACTTTGTCAACCAATTTCCGGGGGTCATGAAAGGCTAAGTACCTTTTTTCCCCTTTTAATGGGTAAAAGGGTTTTTGACACCCAATACCCGGAACACTGTAACGCTAAGTCAGAAGAACGGGGTTTCTGTGTTTGGGTTTTAAGTAAAATTACCATGGAAAGGAGGAGAGAGAGAGAGAGAAAAAATAGAGGGGGGGGAGGAGGGGAGGAAAAAAGGGGGGAGGGGGAGGGGAGGGAAAAGAGAGAGGGGGGGGGGCCCCGGCCCACTCCCCAACCCCAAAAGTGTGGGTTTTACAGAGGGATACAATTTTTCCCCCCTGGGGTTTCCCCCTTAATTTTTTTTTATATATTTGTAAAAAAAAAAAAAATTTGTTTTGGGGGTTTTGGTTTTTGTGCCTTGGGGTTGCGTGCGTGGGGTGCGTGCGGGTGCGTGCGTGCGTTGGGTGTGTTTGGGTGTGTGTGTTTTGTGTGTGTGTGTGTAAAAGAATTGAAGTATGATTGATTTAGATTTGTTTTTGTTTTTTTTTTTTTGGTTGTGTGTGTGTGTGTGTGTAGGTTTGTTTGTGGGGTGTGTGTGTGGTGGTTTTGGTGCGTGGTGGTGCGTGGTGCGTGGGGTGGTGCTTTGTGGTGTGGGGTGTGTGCGTGCGTGGGGTGGTGTGTGTGTGTGTTTTTTGTTTGTGTGTGTGTGTTGTTGTGTGGGGGGTGTGTGTTTTGGGGGTGTTTGGGGTTTGTGTGTGTGTGTGTGTGTGTGTGAGACATCTCCCCCTGGGGCCCCCTCAGGGGAAGTGCACCCACGCCGCCCCATTCCGACCCCCATCCACAGCCCCCGGCCCCCCCCGGGCCCTGCCGCACCCCGGCCCCCGAAACCCAAAGGGATTTCAAGAGGAAACCCCCCTTTGGGGGGAGACACTGCACTGTTGCCGAGTCACTTCGGTGGTGTTTTCAGGGGGGCCCCGGTTCTGATCCGCATCGCGGGAAACCCCACCTTTTTTAGCCCCCACCTGCGCCCAATAATTGTTTAGTCGAGGAGGGGGAAGGGGAAAAAAGTGAGCTCTCCCCCCGGGACGGCCCACCGTCTTTCCAACGACACCCTTTTTGGGGACTCGCCGATGGGTTTGCCCCCCCCGGGAATTAAGCTAAGGCCAAAGAGTGGAGTTGATATCAAAAACTGAGGTCCCCATGGAGGAGCCCCCCCATGAAGGGCCATAAAATTTTGGGGGGATTTTTTTAAAATGCTAATGTTGAGAAGGGAGGATGAGAAGATGATGTTGGGGAATTTTCCTTTCCGGTCTGGGTTTTGCATGACATGGTTTGTACTATTTGCTTACTTTCATAATATACCCCGACGAACAACCCCGGCCCGAGAGATACGGGACCCCAAAGTGTTTTTAAGGGAAATTTTTGGCCCAAACTTCAGAGATGAATCCCATTGGGAGATGAAACTATTTTGCTGTACCAGTTTCCCAAAACTGGGGGGGTAGAAAAGGGGCGGGGGGGGAAAAATTTCCACGGGTTTTGGTATTGGGAATTAAAACCCCAAAACCTCCTACGGGAGTCCGGACTTAATCATTGGTCCCCACGGGATTGATGAAAAATTTTCGCTAAATTTGTGATGTAAGAAGGAATGTTTTGAACATGATTTGTTGTTTTACCTTTCAATACATTCCACAGGCACAAACGAACCCCTCGGGTTGATCATTTCCCGAAAAATTTCCTCCCCCCCCCCCGAGCCCCATCCCGGAAAAGGGAACTTGGGTTTTTAACCCCAGAATTATGGTTAAAAACAATGTCACGCCCGACTGAAAGAGAAAATGTAATTACTAAGGAAAAAACAATAAATTTCCCAAGTTTCAAAGGAGTTCTCCCCTAGAATTTTCCCCTGTGGGGGGGTAAAAAAAAAAAAAATTTTTAAAGTGTAAAAGCTTTTTCTGGGCGAAACTCTGTCACCTATCCCAATCAAGTAATGGTTTTTTCGAAATTCATTTTAGTTATTCTTTCCCCGGTGTATGTGGGATTTCCCTCATCGTCAAGTGAATTTGTATATCAAAAAAAAAAGGGGGCCCAATAAAAACGTGCCAAATTTATTTTAGAGGAAGCGGGGCAAAATTGAACATTCCAAAAACCATTAGAAATATATAGTTTTTGGGGGGCCCCCTTGTGCAGAATCAGGAAAGGGGGAAAAAAAGCCAAAAATTTAAAGGCAAGAGCGTCAAGGACGGGGAAAGGGTTTTTGATGTGGGAGGGGGGGCTTCGGGGGGGGGAAAAATAGGAGAGATGGGGGGGGGGGGGAAAAGAAAGGGGTTTAGATAAAGAAGGAAGGGGGAGGGGATGCAGAGAGCGGGGGGAGGGGGGTAAAGGCGGGGGACAAACGGTTACGGGGGAAAAAAAAAAGAATGAATTTTGGAAAAATAAACCCCAAACTTTTTTTCAAACTAATGGTATTAAACCCCCAAAAATAACACGTGGGGAAAATATGGGAAAAAAAAACCCGAAATTAGAGAGGGGGAAGAGAGGGGGGGGAATGAGAGATGAGGGGAGGGGGGAAAAAACAGACAGACAGACAGACAGGACAGCAGACGGACAGACAGACGACAGACAGGAACAGAGACAGAAAAAGAGAGAAGAAAAAGGGAAGAAAAAAGGGGTTTTTAAAAAGAGATAAAGGGGGAAAGGGGGGGGTTAATGTATGAGGGGGGGGAGGGAGACCTGGGGGGGGAAAGGGGGGAAGGGGGAATTCCCCCCCCCCCAGGTATTTGGGGGGGGGGGGGGGGATGGGGTTTTGGGGGGTGGGGGGGGGGGGGGGGTTGGGGGGGGGGGGGGAGCGGGGAAACTAACCGGCAGGGTCGGGGATAGAATAAACCCCTTTGAAGATCCAAAATTGATCAGGTGTTACATTTGGAAAAAACCTCACAACCCCCTAAAGAAACCACAATGTAAAGGTATTAAAATGACCCCCATCACAAGGATCCAGGTATTACACTGCCCCCCATCAAATTGTTCCAGGTTTTAAACTGACCCCTTCCCCAATGATCAGGCATTACACTGACCCATCCAATAAACCAGGCATTAAAATGAACCCCCATCACAATTGATTCAGGCATTACATTTAAAGCCATAGGAGCCCACTTTTTTCTTCACCCTTTAATTTAGCATTTTAAAACCTGGGGGTTTGTTGTACCCTGGCACGGCTTTTTCCCTCAAAGCCCTTTTTTGGTTGCAGGGTTTGGGTTTCTGCTGTTTTTTTTTTAAGGCTTTTAAAGCTTTGGACATACCCGCTTCAGATAATGTTGCTTTGGTTTTTTTCAATCTTTAGGGTTTCCCCTTCTATGACCTTTTACTGTCTTGAACTTTTCCCGGGTTGTTTTTGTTTTGTTTTGGGGTGTGTGTGTGTGTGTGTGTGTGTGTTTTTGTGTGGGGGTGGGGTTTGTTTTTTTTTTTGGGGTGTGTTTTGATAATTTTTACTTTTTACCCCTTCATTGGGGGGCCAAACCCCTTTAAATTGAAAAAACCCATCGAAGTTGTCCCCTCTCCCCCCTGCCCCCCGCCCCCCCCCTCCCCCTTCTCTTTTTCTTTTTTTTTTTTTTTTTCTCTCTCTCTCTCTCTCTCCCCAAAAACTTTCCCCCCTTTTTCCCAAAATCTGTTACTTTCTTATCTTTTTGAAAATATCTAAAATAAACATAGAAAAAAATTCGGGGGTTTTTAAACCCCTGCATTAAATTTTGTTACGTATATAAACGCCTCTGACACGACACTGGGGACCCCTGACCCCCTTTTGAACCTGCCTGCGGGATGGGGGGTAAATTGGAGCAGGAAGCCCCCAAACCAACCCCCCAACCCCCTTTCCCACCCCCTCCCCCAAACCCCCCTTTTTCCTCCCGTTTGGGGGAGGCCCAAGTTTGTGGTGGAGGGAGATGGAGAGTAGGTTTGGGCCGAGCTCGGCCCAAGCGGGAGGGTTCACGGCTTTGCTTTTCCCTGTTGTTGGGAGCTCAGTGCAGCATGGTTTTCCAGAGTGATGTTTTTTTCCCTGTTGATGGGAGTAAAGGTTGGAAAAGCAATGCCGCATGGATGTTCACAAGAGCTGTTGTCTATTCCTGTCTAAAGGAGATCAGGATGGCGAGTAATGAAAGCATGGTTTTTTTAACAGACCCGGTTCCCCCCTTTTTCCTGTTGATGGGGGAGCTCAGTGCAGCAGGGATGTTCACAGAGTGATTTTAATTCCTTTTGGGAGGGGTTTGGGACCCTCAGTGCAGCGGGGAATGTTAAAGAGTGATGTCTATTCCTTTTCTGATGGTGAGTCCAGTGTGCCGGGGGATGGTCACAGAGTTGTTGTTTTTCCCTGTTTCCCCAAAATTTGATGGAAATTTCCCCAATGGTCTTTAAAAAAGGGGGTTTGGTTTTGGGGAAATCCTTCCATCCCCTTCCCCTCTCCTCTCTCCTCTCCCCCCCTTCTCTTTGTAAATATATTTATATATAAAATTTATATATTATATTTTTATTTATATTGTGTTTTTATGTTTTCATACTTTCTTCTTCTTCTTCTTCTTCTTCTTTTTTCTTTTTTTTTTTTTATACGTTGTTATATATTTTTTAAAACCAATTTTTTTTCTCCCTTTTTTTGGGGGGGTTTTTTTTTTTGCCTCGGGCGGGGAGTGTAAAAAAACCCACCCCTTAAATGCTTTTCTTACCCCTGAAAAAAAAAAAAATTCGTTCGTTCGTTCGTTCGTTTCTTTCTCTCTTCCCCTCTTCTCTTTTTTCTTTTTTCCTCTCTTCTCTCTCTCCCCTCTCTCTCTCTTTCGGGGCCAGTTCGGAAATTTTTACTTTTTGTGTTCATTTGGCTCCCCTTTTCACAGGCACGTCGACAGGCGAAGGCATAAGTGTTGGGGGCAGCATTGAGACACCCCAAGAGGAGCATGATTTGCTGCAGTATCACTTCAGTGTTATTCATTTGGTCCCTTTGTTCTGTTCCAGATATCCCAGGACACCACATATACGCCCCCTCCTGGGGGTCAATTTTGGGAAATTTTAAACTCTCGAAGCCAGAATGGTGAAAGCCCCTTATATTTTTTCGGTTTCCCTTTTCATAAAGGGCGGCGTCACTGCGTGAAAGATTTGTCCATATACGCTAACCACACCCGCTAAGTTTTGGGGTCCACACTACGAATGTTTTTAAGGGAGGGAAAAATGATTAACAATAAGATGAGAGAATTGAAGAAGAGGGTCTGTAGCTACGACCTAGCATTGCTAAACCTATGTTTTTACCCCAAATGCGCTTGAAATGGTCAGACTTTGAGTCCCCTCCCTAAAAATTGAGTCCCAATTAAAACATATTTTTTTTGTTTTGTTTTGTTTTTTTTTTTTTTTTCAATCAAGGTTTTATGGGGATGGGGACCTAACATGATCTCATGGGGGTTTGGGACCGAGGGCCTCAAATTGACCCCTCAAGGGTTTGGACCGATGACCTCAAAAACCAATCTTTAAAAGGTATAGATGATGCCCTCAAAAATGTCATAAAGGGTTTTAGCCCGAGGGGGAAACCTAAAACACTGTCATAAAGGGGTTTTGTGGCCGTGCCCTCAACACTGTCTTTAAGGGTATGACCGATGACCTCAACACTAAAGTCATCAAGGGTATGGGCCCGAGCATTTCCTAAAAATCTTTAAAGGGAAATATAAAACCGATGACTAAACCCACTGAGTCTTCAAGGGTATAGACCGATGACCTAAAACATTTTCACCCAAGGGTTTATGGGCCGATGACCTAACAAAAAAATATAAAGGGGTTATAGCCCAAGGGACCTAACACTGGGGGTAAACCATAAGGGTTTTTAGGCCCGATGCCTAACATAAATTCATAAGGATATGAAATTTCCCCTTTTTAAAACACTGATTTCATCAAGGATACAGCCCGATGACCTAAAACACTGAGTCATCAAGGGTATAGACCGATGACCTCAACTCGGAGTAAATAAGGATATGCCCGTGCCCTCAAATAAAGTCTTTAAAGGGGTTTTTAGCCGGGGGGGCCCTCAAAAATGATTTTTTTAAAGGGGTTTATGGGGCCCGATGCCCTTAAACAATGTCACCCGGGGTATGGGACCGATGACCTCAACATGAGTCATCAAGGGTATAGCCGATGCCCTAAACTGAGTCATAAAGGATATAGGACCAAATGACCCCCCCAAAAACCTGAAAATTCATCAAAGGGTATAGCCGATGACCTCAACACTGAGTCATAAAAGGGTATGGGACCAAATTGCCCTAAAACCCCGAATATAAAGGGGTATAGCCCCGATGCCCTCAAAATTTGATCTTTAAGGGTTTTTGGACCGATGCCCTCAACACAGAATCATAAAGGGGGTTTTTTAGACGATGACCCAAAAACCCCAAATTTAATCGGGGGGTATGACCGTGCCCTCCCCCCCCCCCCCCCCCCCCCAAACGTTTATAAAGGGTTAAAAAAAAGATGCCCTCAACACGGGACAAAAAAGGGGTTTTAAAAGACGATGACCTCAACACTGATATAAAGGGGTTTATAGCCCCGATGCCCTAAACCCCTTTGATCATAAAGGGTATAGACCGATGACCTAAACCCAGGGTCAAAAAAGGGGGTATAGACCGATGCCCTACACTGGCCTTTCCCCCCCGGGGTTTTTAAGACCGATGACCTCAACAGGGAGTCTTTAAAAGGGTTTATAGACCGAGGGCCCCAAAACCACTGATAAATCAAGGGTTGGGGCCCCCCGAATTGGGACCTTCAACATGTCATAAAGGGGTTTGAAAGGCCGATGCCCTTTTTAAAACCTGTCAAAAGGGTTTTAAAACCGATCCCTCAAAAAATGAGTCATCAAGGATTTTGACTGATGACCCAACACTGAGTCACCCAGGGTATAGACCGAGGGCCCTCAAACTGATCTTTCAAGGGTATAGATGTGGAGAGGACATTGAAAATAAAGTCCCCCAGAGTACGGGGCCCCATGAACAGCCGAAGACTTTGACCCCCTTTTTGGGGGGGGGCGGGGGGGGGGGGGGGGGTTAAAACGGGTTTTTGGGAAGGGGATTCGGATGATGTTAATGATAGTTAAATGTACGAGAGGGGGTTTTAAAACATTTCGCTTCCTCTCATAATGTATCCAGGGGGGGTTATGTTTTGTGGGTGTGTATGGTTTTGTTTTATTTTTGGTTTTGTGGGGGCCCCGGTGTGACTTGTGTGTTGTGTGTTTTGTGGGGGGGGGGTGTGTGTGTGTGTGTGTTTTGTGTGTGTGTGTGTGGGGTATGTGGTGTTGTGTGTTGTGGGTTTTGTGTGTGTGTGTGGGTTTAAGAGACGAGAGAGAGAGGTGTGTGTGGGGTGTGTGTGTGTGGTGTGTGTGTGTGTGTGTGTGTGTGTGTGTGTGTGTGTTTGGTGGGGTTCCTTTGGGGGTGGGGGGGGGGGGGGGTTGTTTTATGGGGGAATATTTTAAAATGGGGTGTTTTTAATTAATTGTTCTTTTTTTGAAAACCCAGTTATGTTTTGGAGAAATTTTTTTAATTTTCAAAGGGGAAATTTTTTGCATTTTTTTTCCATTTTAAGCAGTTGGGGGTTTACCCGCTGTGGCTTAGAATTAAAATCATTTTTCCCAAGCACCCAAATCTCCCACCCGGGTTTTAAAAGGTTGCCCTGGCCCCCCAAAGTGTAGTGTTAGAGACGTTGGTATGTTCCCCAATGGAATAAAGCATTTAAAAAAAACCCCGGATTTTTTTGTGTTCTTTTGTGATATTGCTTGAAATGAGAGATGGGATGGGATAGTTTAAGGGAAGGGGGGGAAAAAAGATTAGAGAGAGGGAGGGAGGAGAGGGAGAAGGGAGAGAGGGGGGAGAGAGACAGAGAGAGAGAGAGAGGGGAGAGAGGGGGGAAAAAGGGGAAGGACAGGGCGGTAGCGGGGACAGACAGGATTGCGGGGCTTGATGCTTTGCTTACATGCAGGAGAAAAGGGGGGAAAAGAGAGAGGAGACAGAAAAGGGGACACCAGGGGGAAAGGGACAATGAAAATGTTTCCCTTTTTTTTTCCCATAATGTTTTTAAAGTATTGGTTTTAGTTAGCATTTTTTAATATTTGGGCCCTTATAGTCTATAAAGTAAGTACTAAAGGGAAAACCCCCCCAATGAAATGAGGGAGAGAAAAGAGAGAGAGAGGGGAGGGGGCCATCAGAGAGAGAGAGAGAGAGAGAGGGGAGGAGGGGAGGAAAAAAATTTTATTCAAAAAGGCCAAACCCCCATTTTTTGGGAAAACATGCAAAAACCTAAAAAAAAACCCTTTTTTATGCACTTCGGTGTCCCAAAACCCAATTTATGAGGAGACAGCAAACACCCCTAACAGACAGAAAGCCCAACGGGAAGACAGGAGACAGAAAGGGGGGGAAAGAGGGGAAGGACAAAAGAGAAAGAGGACAGAAGGAAGGAGAAGAAAAAAAGAAGAAGAAAAAGAAAAAGAAGAAGTGGGGTGTTCGTTTTGTGTGTGTGTTTTTGTGTGTGTGTTGTGGTGGGGGTTGTGTGTGTGTGTTGTGTTGTGTGTTTTTGTGTTGTGGGAAGAGGAGAGAGAGAGAAAAGGGGAAAAGGGGGGGAAGAAAAATGGAGAAGGGGAAGAAAAAAGGGGGAGGGGGGAGGGGGGGAAGAGAGGGGAGAAAAGGGGAAAACAAAACAAAAAATCCAATTTAAAAAAAATTTTTTTAGAAAAAAAAACCCCCTGATTCCCCTTTTAACGTGGTGCGTTAAAGATTGGTGTTTTAAAAGGGCAAGGGAAAGCGGGTCCCCGTCACCTGCCACCCATAGTTCCGAGGTGCACGTGTGGGGCCCGAGGGAAATCCGGGAAAATGCCCACGGGTTTTTTTTAAACCCCCAAAATTTACAAAAAGGCAGCGGTCCACCAGGGGGCCCAGAGAGGTACCTTTAAACCTTTTCACGGGGAAACTCAGAATTCATCATGTTTTTTTACCCCAAAAAAACGGAGTTCATTTGCCATCAGAAATTTTTCCCTTTGCTATTGCCCACATCTTCGGGGCCATTGCTTTTTGCTAACATTTTCTGTTTTACTTTTTTAAAAATGATTCTTTCACTCCCTTTCTAACAAATTTTTTTTCCCTTTTCTACCCCCCCCGCCACCCCCAGCTTCAGTCAAATGCTGTCTGAAAAACCGTTCTTTCTTTACGGCAACAGAAACAAATTTGCAGGGGGACGGGAACACGAAAAACCCCCCCGCAGAAAAGCCAAAAAAAAAGTGTGAAGAAAAGCAGTTTTTTAATGCACACAAAAAAACAGGACAAGAAATTTTCGGCAATATCCCTTTTCCTCAGGGGAAAAAAAAAAAAATACCGACAAAAACATGCACAATACTTCCCCCGTGAAGCCCAAGTGGTGAAAAGAAGTAGACAGAGGGACCGGGAAAAAGAAGGTGAGTTTGAGTTCGGGTTTAGGGCACGGGGAAAAGGAAAAAGGGGGGGGGTTTTTGTGGGGGGAGGAGGAAAAAGGAGAGGGGGAGAGAGAGGGGGAGGGGAGGAGAGGGGAGAAGGGGAAGGGGGGGAAGGGGGGGGGAAAAGGGGAGAAAAAAAAGAAAGGGGGAGAAGAAGGAGAGAGAAAAGGAAGTAGAGGAAAAAGGGGGAGGGAAAGAGAGAGAGAAGGAAGGGGAAAGGGGGAAGGGGGGGGAGGGGGGTGGGGGGGTGTTTTTTTTGATGGTATGTAGTGGGTGTGTTGCATTGAATTTAAAATGAACAAAAGAAAAAAAAATAAAAAAAATAAAATTTTTGCTCAAAAAAGAATTTTTTAAAAGAAATTGGGGGGGGGGGGAGAGGGAGGAGAGGGGAGGGGGGGAGGGGGGGAGAGAGGGGAGGGGGGTGGGGGACAGAGGGGGGGAAGGGGGGGAGGGGAGGGGGGAGAAAAAGGGGGGGCGAGAAAAGAGAAAAGAAAAAAGGAAGGGGGGACAAAAAGAAAAGGGGGAGAGATGGGGGAAGAGAGGGGAGGGGAAAACGGGTCAGCCGCCTTTTAAGCACCCCACCCAAGTTGGGCCCAAAAAGGGTAAATTTTTCCAACCCAAAAGGCACCAAAGGGGTGGGGGGGGAAAAAAAAGGGGAGAAACCCGGGGGAAAAAAAACCCCCAGAGAGCAGCTTTAACCAGCTGCAAGGAAACCCCCTCCCCCCCCCCCCCCCACAACAAAAAAGCTCTTCCCCGGGGGCACACCCAAAACACACACCACACCCCCCCACACAACAACACACCCAAAAACACACACACCCCACAGACACACACAAAAAACAAAAAACACAACACACATACAAGTGCTTTGCGCGCGCCCCGAAAAAACCCCCGCAGCACAATACCCCATGCCAATAAGCACACACACCAAAACCCTAAAAAAAAATATAAAAAAAAAGGATGGGGGGGGGGGGGGTGGGTTTTACAAGGGGGTTTTTAAATGGGTAAATGTAAAAACAAGGCTTACTTTTTAAGACTTTTGGGGTATAGCTAGGGAGGTAGGGGGTGCTATGGTGGGGAAACAAAAAAAAAGGAAAAAAATTAAGAGCTTTAAAGCAAAAAAAATTAGTATGAGGTCTGTGAGGGGGCGCAAAACAACACTCCAATGAAAAAAAAAAAAAGAAAACAACAAAAAAAAAAAATATATACATACACAACAACCACACAAACCACACACACACACCCCCACACACAAAAATCCAAAAAAAAACAAAAAAAAACAAAAAAAAACCAAAAACCCCAATAAAAAAAAAAAAAAAATTTTTGTTCCCCCTACATTTTATATGTTTGCTTTAATCCCCTTTTAGTTTTTCAGAAAATTTTTTCCCTCTCCACACTTTCGTTTTATTATTTACTACCCTTCGGGGGCTGCTTTGGGGGTCTGTTGGATTTTTTTTTTAAACCCTTGGTGGTGAGAACACCAAAAAAATTTATAAAATGGGTGTGTCTCTTTTTTGAACCGGGAGCGCGACACAGTCCCCGGGTTGTCCCCCTGATGAGCCCGACCCAGGGGCCCGAAAGGTCTAGGAGAAAGGCGTACAAATGGGATTGCCTTCAAGGGGGTTTACAAGGGTTTCCCCTCATGCGCTAGTAAAGGGTTTCCGGTTATTTTTTAATTTTTTTTCCCCCCCTTTTTCTTCATTTATTTTTTTTTAAATTTTTCAAGTCTTTGCCAAGTATTACTAAAAATGATAAAAGGGAAATTTTTAAACCTAAATTGTTTTCCCCACTATTTAAATTTTTTGCATATATATATATATATATTATTTATATATTATTTATATATATAATACATACACCCCCCGTTAAAAAAAAGGGGGGGAAAAAAAAAAAGAAGGGGGGGAGGGGGGGAAAGGGGAGGGGGGGGGGGGAAAAAAGGAGAGAATAAAGAGAGGCCAAAAAAAGGGAAATTTAAAAGCAAGGGGGGGGAGGTTGTGAGAGGGAGGGGGAGGGAGGGTGGGGGTGGAGAGAGGAAAAATAGTTGGGGCCCAAAAGTAGAGAAAAAGGAATTTAGGGGAAAAGAAAAGAAAAGGAAAACAAAAGGGGGGAAAAAGGAAACCCCTTTAAAAGGGGAACCCGACGGGAAAAGGAAAAAGGGACGGGGGAGGAGAGGGAGAAAAGGGGGAACGGGGGAGGAGGGGGTAGAAGGGGGGTTAAAAGGGGGGGAGGAAAAAAAAAAGGAGGGGGGGGGGGAAGGGGGCCCAAGGAAGTGGGAAAAGGAGAGGGATAGATAAAAAGTAAGTGAAAAAAAAATAAATGAAAAAATTTAAAAAAAAAGAAAATAGAAAAAAAAAAGACAGGAGGACGGGGGAGCAAACCCCTACTCAAAAACTTGGAAAAGATATAGGCTCTCAAACGTTTAAATTCCAGTAGGCGCTAGGTCTACGGTACGAAGAGGCCATGATGCAGCCCAACCATGCACGGTAAGTATTGGGGGGAAAAGGGAATCATAAGTAAATTGTCCCCTGATGTGGCTCGGGTTCTTTCTTTATTTTGCAACACTTCTGTCATTGCTGTTGTTTAAACGTTCTTTCCCCTTTTATTGACACAGTTTCAGTCATTGCTGTCGGCCTTTCTTTTTTTTTAAAAGTGCTTTGTATTGCGGGCAAAAAAACGTTTTTTCTTGCTGTTACACACAGATTCAGTATTGCTGTCTGAAAACACGTTCTTTTACTATTGTTTGGGCTGCACAAATTTATTTTAAACTTTTGCATTTTTAAATTTTGTCACTGCTTTAAAAAATGTCTTGTCTGAAATTAGAAGTGTGCGGATTTTTAGAGGGTTTATTTAAAAGGAATTAATAAAATAAAAAAAAAAAGGTTTTAAAAACGAGGGGGCTCAGCAGTGTCTGACCCGCGCAATGTCTGTTTCCAATAAATTTAAAATGTAGTGTCTGGTGGGTTTTTCCCGGATGTTTTTGAATCCCATAAACAGGATGATATGCCCATAGTTCACCCGGTTTGTAGTTTTCCCGTGTTTCGTGGGCCACAAATTTATTTTCCTTTCCCGGGGCCTTGGGTCTGGAAGGAGTTTAAAATGAGAGATATGTTTCTGGAAATTTGGGGGAAACCCGGGAGCAAAAAACACGATCGGAATCGGCGACGGGGTTCAAGCCCCCGGAATGTTTTAAAAATCTTCATATGTTAAAGCTTGGGTTTGGTTTGATTGTGTATCGTGAGGTTATTTTAGTGGACAGGGCTGGGTTGAAAAAAAGGTTGGGAAATTTATGAAGAAAATACCCGACGTTTGGGAAAAAACACGGAAAAAAACCAAAAACAACACCCGCCCCTAGACAAAACCGACAAGGGAAAATGAGGCGGAAAAAAAGACCCCATAGCTCTTTGTTCCGTCCTGCCAGGAATGATGGACACAATTTCAGGAGGTCAGCGCCCGACCCCCGTCTGCCCATTTCACCCGTATTTTGGGGGGGGAGGTGCATTGAAAGGGAATTTCCGACACCTCCCCCCCCTGGGCTCCCCTTTATATCCCCCCCATTCCTCCTTCCCTGGGTTTAGTTTGGGTTTTTGGGCTAAATGTCCTTGCATTTTTTTGTGCAGTGGTTTCCCTAAGTACAGCTGTTGCTGGTTTGGGAGATTAATAAACGGAGCTTGATCGGGCTGTTTTGGGAAGAGAAACACACAGAATAAGTACTAAAAGTTTTTCTGTACAAAAAAAAAACCCAAAAAACAAGGGTTTTGTGTTTGGAAAAATGCTTTTGTTTGCCACAATTTTTGTGGTTTTGCTACTTGGTTTTTTCAGTCAAAATGCCATATTTCTATTTTTGAACTGCAATTTCTTTTTTGTTTCCCTTATTTGAAAAAAAATTTGTGGAAAATTAGCATGTTGAGGTTGGTAGGTTGAAAAAAACATAACATGATTTAACCCTTTTCCCTTTTTTTTTCTTTCTTTTTTCTTTTTTTTTTTTCTTTGATATAAATGAATTCATTTTTTTAATTTTCGATAACCCTTTTCAGTGAACGCCCAAAATTTGGCCCCCCCCCGGTGGGGTGTTCCCCTTGGTTTCCCCTTTTTTAAAAAGTGATACAGGGGAACAGAGAAGATATTTAAAATTGGGCCTTCCAAATAGGGAAAAACCCCACACACACAAAACACACACACCCCACAACACCAAAACACACAACACACACACAAAGGGATGGGAAAATTTTGACACGAACACCAAAAACGTACATATAATAAAAAAAAATTAAAATGGGAAAAAAAAACATGTACAAACCCAAGACAAAAATCGATGTGAACATTCTTGAAAGAGAGAGAGAGAGAGAGAGAGAGAGAGAGAGGAGAGAGAGAGAGGGCCCGGCAGACCCGAAGACAGACGGACAGAGGGAAAAAGAGAGAGATTTAAGGGGGGACCCCTTTGGGTTTTAAAGTTTCATTGTCAGAGGAGAGAGAGAGAGAGGGGAGGGGAAGGGGAGAGAGAGGGGAGAGGAGGTGATGGAAAGGGTTTTTTGACCCCCCATCCTTAGATAATGGGGGGTTTTCCCGGTGTTAAATCTGTGCAGACAGGAATAGAATCAGTTGTGAACATCCCCGCTGGGAAGAGTCCCCCATCCCGAAAAATTTTTCCCTCCCCTCCGCTGCCACACCATGCTCTCCCAATTGCCGAAGAAGGGTGGTGGTGGGGGAGGGGGGCTTTGCTCCAATCACCCCCATTTGCAGCCCCGGTTCAAAAGGGGGTTAGGATCCCCCTTTTAGGGTAAAGGTGTTGGTTTTGACGCAAATTTGAATTTAATTTCCTTTAAACCCCCAAATTGTTTTTACAATTTTGTTTTAGATATTAATTTAAATGGGAAAGGGTGGGGGGGGATTTGATAAAAAAAAGGGAGGAAAAAAATTCCGAGCAGACGGACAGACAGAAGGAAGACCGAAAGAGGGCAGGAACATAGAAAAAAGAAGAAAAAAGAAAGAAAGAAAGACAAAAAAGCGAGACCAAAAGACAGAAGAGACCAGCAGAGAGAGACAAAGAGGGAAAAAGGGCAGGAAAGGACGGGGTTATATTTAATCAGAACTAAACCCCGCCCCGGGGCCCCAGGCTAGTGTGGAGAATTGGTTTATGTAGGGAAGAGGAAATTTAGCCCGTCACCCGCCCTCAATAGGTAAAGTGCCCGGTGTGCAGGCAACAGGGGAAAATTTTGGAAAAAGCCAAGGATTTGCGATCAAAGGATAAAGGGATAAAGACATGCAATTCAGGAAAAGTCCCCGGGGTTTTTGATCACCAAATTTAAAAGGGATATACCAAAGGGGGTAAAGAAAGCAATTCAGGAAAAATTTAAAAAGGATTTTTGATCACCAGTAAAGGGAATTTTTTTTTTTTCAAAGGCATAAAGGGCAAAGCCCAAACCAGGAAATGTCACGGGGTTTGTGACACCAATAAAAGGGGTATAAAAGGCATAAAAACATGCAGACCACCCAAAGGCCCAGAGAGGCACCCTTTTCCCGCCCCTGGGGAAATGGAGATCAAACCCTGCCTTTTTTTTAAATGTTCGCTTCGTTTTTTTGCTATTTAAACGCTTTTTTTTGCTATTTTTCCCCCAAATTTTTTATTTCCCTTTTATTAAAAAATAAACCCCTTTTGACTGAGTTACACGCATGTTCTGCCTTAACCCATTTCCCCTCAGCTTATGTCATTGCTTTTGCAAATTTTTCTTTTTTTTTCTTTGGACTTTGCTTTGCCAATTTCTTTTCTTACAATTTCTGCCCGTACTATTGTTGTCTACGTCCCGCCCCAAAAATTTCTTTCTATACTATTTCACACAACATTTTGTCGATGTGATGCACAATTTTTTTGGGCTTGGTATTAGTAGGGGAAAGAATTTAAGGGCAGTAGAAAAAAACATCAATGACAAAGTGAAAAAAGGAATTTACAGGGCAGTAGAAAAAAGGCATCAAAGACTAAGTGAGACGAATTACGACAGTAGATAAAGGCATCAATGACTACAATGAGGGGAATTTAAAAGACAGTAGTAAAGGCCCTAATGCTACAATGAGAAGAATTTTCAGACAGTAGATAAAGGCATCAAAAGACTACAATGAGAAGAATTTACACAAAAAGGGGGTTAGTTACTGCCAACATACAGACAATTAGATTACAGGACAAAAACAAAGCATTTAACCCTTTTTTTTGGGGGCCCTTTTTCAGGGCAAAAAAAAAAAACAGTTTTGGACAGTGGGAAAAAAAAGAAAGGGGAAAACCCCTTATCTTCTCATATTCCGGGTTTAAAAAGACTGTCCCAACCCTTGTTTGTTTTTGCCCGAAGAAGACCCCAAGAGGTCGAAATGCATTGCGTTTTGCCCTGTAATTATTTGGGCTGTAAACAAACCCCAACAAACCCTTTTCTTTCCCAAATTTAAAGCTTCATTTTCCGGGCCCCCAGTACTTTGTTTTTAAAAATAAAATGAGAAGGTTTTCAGATGAGGGTCTCAAGGATACCCGTTCAGAGATGTCTGACCTGCGCATTGTTTGCCACTATTAAATTGTATGTGTGTGCTTTTATTGTGTAGCCCCGTGTTTTGCCAAATGTTTTTTTTTTGGGAGTATGTAGATGGGGTTTTTTTCCCGAGGCCACAGAAGAGAGGGAAAACAGGGTGACGACAAGGGCATAGGTTTTCACCCCCTTGGCAAAACTCGGTTGGGAGAAATAGAACTTTTTAGGTTGGCTAGGGGTTTTTAAAAAAATAACATGGGTTTTAAACCCGCACCCGTATTTCCTTCTTTCTTTCTTCCTTTCCCTTTTTAAAATTTTTTTTTCCCATCTTTCCCTTTCCCCCCTTTTTTCATTCGTTATTTTTCCCCCTTTCCCTTTCCCCATTTCTTTCTTTCTTTCTTAGGGACAAAAAGAATTTTATCTCCCAAATTTTTCCTGACATACAACTTTACCCGTAAACATCTAGGGTTTTAACAGCAAAAGAAAAGAGCGTATGATGTGTTCCCCTAGTTTCTAGTTACAATGTTTCTTAAAGACAACAGCAAGTAACTGCTAAAGTTGCTATTTCAAACAGAAGGGGCAAAAAATACAACCACCCCATATGGAGTGTATATGTACTGTTATCTGTATATAATAATATACACATATATTATATACAGTATAATGGTTGGCCCCCATGTATAAAAAATAAAAAAAAAAAAAGGGCAAATTGAACATTTGGGGAACGTTGAGAAAGGGGAGGGGAGAGAGGAGAGAGAGGGGAGAGAGAGAGGAGAGAAGGGGAGAGAGAGAGAGAAGAGAAGGGGCAAGGGGAGAGAGAGAGCAAGAAAGAGAGAGGGCAGAGGGCAAGGGGGACAGAGAGAGACAGAGTTCGCTCTTTAAAGTTTGTGTGTGTGTGTGTGTGTGTGTGGTGTGTGGTTTTGTGTGTGTTGGTGGGGTTTTTTGTGGAGAGAGAGGAGAGAGGAGAGAAATGATGGAAGGAAATTTCCCCCGGACCCCCATCCATCACGACCCGTGGATTACCCGTTTTTAAAATCGTGTGAGATAATTTTCGACCAGTG
>JAMYXO010003654.1:17500-19542 GCA_033310375.1 Conus canariensis | reverse complement strand
GCAGTTCATCATCATTGCCGCACGACATTCAGTCCCACACAGCGATCGTTTTCAATCAGCATGGGGAACTGAGAGCGGGGGCCTGCAACTCCATTCCATATGCCATGCCTATGAATGCCTACAGCCAAAACGCACTTTAACACCCCCCACCTCCCCCCCCCAACATCACCACTCTCTCTCTCTCTCTCTCTCTCTCTCTCCCCTCCTCTCCCCCCCCTCTCTCTCTCTCCCCCTCTCTCTCTCATTCCCCTCCCCGCTCCCAGGCACCAGTAAGCCTACATCGCCACGATCTGTGTCACAGAGATGCGTGTGCCCGTGCGTGTCTACGTTGGTGTGTGGTGTGTGGGTGTGTGTGTGTGGGTGTGTGTGTGTGACGCAGCGTGTGCGTGTGCGAGGTGTGCGTGTGTGTGTGTGTGTGCGGGCCGTGTGTGTGAGTGGTGTGGTGGTGCGTGCGTGTGGTGTTGTGTGTGTGTGCGCCGCGCATTCGTGCGTGTATGATGTGTGTGTGTGTGTGTGTGTGTGTGTGTGTGTGTGTGTGTGCGCCGCGCATCGCGCGCGCACGCACGTGGTGTATGTGTACGCGTGCTGTACTGTGCTGTATGTGCGGGACCGGATCCGTTAAAACAACAGGACGGGGATTCCAAATTCTACTATAAAGCGCAGGACGATGTGGAGGGGGAAGGGAGGGTGAGGGGGGGAGGTGAGGGATTAAGGTGAAGGAGGAGGAGGTGAGGGAGGTGGAGGGGGTGAGGAGGTGGAGGGGATGAGGGGGGTGAGGGGGTGGAGGGGGTGAGGGAGGGGAGGATGAGGGTGAGGGGGATGGAGGGGAGGGGAGGGTGGAGGGGTGTAGGGAGAGTGGAGGGGGTGAGGGGGTGAGGGAGGATGGAGGGGTGTGGAGGGTGGAGGGTGTGAGGGAGGGTGTAGGGGGTGAGGGAGGGTGGAGGGGGTGAGGGAGGATGGAGGGGGTGAGGGAGTGGAGGGGATGAGGGAGGGTGGAGGGGGTGAGGGAGGGTGTAGGGGATAAGGGAGAGTGGAGGATGGAGGGGTGAGGGAGGGTGTAGGGGTGAGGGAGAGTAGGAGTAACGGAAGGCAGGGAGGAGGGAGGGGGGAGTGTCACCAGGACCCCCTCTCCCTCCCTCCCTCCTTCGTCCGGCCCTGATGTGTATATCAAAGGAAAGGGGGGGGGGGGGGGGGGGGGGGCAGGGAGGTTGGGAAGAGGATCACTGGCCAGGTACAGCCAGCTATAAAAGCGTCTGCTTCTGCTTGTACTGGAACGGCGAGGTGCTGCCACTCTTGCGACTTCATCAGCGGGCCTGCACAACCAGCAAGGCCCTCCTTTTGGATGGGGAAGAGGGAGGGAACGTCCCCCATGGGCGGCAGAGTGGACACCCGATCTCCACACAGCGGCTTGGGCGATTTGTGTCCGGCGCGCCTCCCGAGTCGGCCTCACGCGGCACAGGACCATCGGCCACTCGGAACGAAGACGACCCGCCCAACGGTCCTGAAGAAGACCTTACTATCATCACGACCTCCCATGAAAGAACCGAAACACCGACCATCTACGAAAGAAGAACTTCTTCACCCAGGCTCCCTCACCTCCTGGCCTGACGACGCCGTCTACCCCGGGTTCCTCCTCCCGACCGCAGCAGACACCAACCTCCGACCAAACCTGCCAGCTTCCCCAAGTCTAGCCAAGGAAACGACTCCATGCGGCAGCTTGCCGCGGCGACAAACTTTGGCCCTGAAAGCTTTCGCTGTTGAGGACGTCAAACTCCACCATTCCGGTCTGTATTGGACGGACACCTGTCGTTTCGCCTCAAGTCGTTTCGCCTCAACCCCTTGATAGTGGAGGCGTCGACCCTGCCGGCCTCGCGTTGGGCGCACAGGATTCGTTTGGCCTTTTGAAAAGCCTTGATGAAATATATCAAGTCGATGTTTCATGAAAAGCAGCAGTCTGTAATATGTTCGCATAAGCACATTTTCTTCTTCTTCTCTTTTTTTTTCTTCTTTCTTTCTTCATTTTTTACCTTCTCTCTCTCCCT
>JAMYXO010003654.1:5000-10000 GCA_033310375.1 Conus canariensis | reverse complement strand
TTTTTCCTTCTTTCCCCGAGGTTACTTCCCTTGCTTCGACCGTATTCTGTGACCTGATTCGGCCGTCTGTTAGAGGGAGGATAGTAAAGGTACACGCCCACCCAAAATCCCTGCTTTAGTTAACACATGACTGCTCCAACGTTGACTTTCGGTTTAAAAAAGAAACAAACAAACAAACAAAGGGAAAAAAAATTACCCCCAAGCCTAGCAGTGAAGTGCATCGCAGTGAAGTGCATCGCACGATGCATACGACGCATGTCAAATCATATGCTGATTGGTGACCCGTGACCGTAATTCGTTGTGCAGTCGGCTGCGCATACGTTTAGCGCGTGAACACGCCTCCTTCCTTCCTTCCTTCCTTACCCCTTCCCTCTCAGCCCTCCCTGTTTTCTTTCACCCCCGGCTGATCGTGGAGCGAAAATCGAACGGAGGGGAGGGGGGGGGGGGGGGAACAAACAAACAAAAAAGACAAATCAAATCTTCAAGCAAAACAACACAGCTTACCTCCCCTCCACTGCATTCGCCGACGAGGGCCGGGTTTTCTCCTGCACGTGAAGTTCCCGTGTCGGTCGCATCGCCCTCGACGTCTACTTCCGAGTCCCAGTAGGAATCGCTGGACGATTCGTAGTCGGACAGGTCCGCCACTACACGACGACTGCTGCCACCAGAGGAGTTGAGGCTTGACAGCGCCTCCACCGCCCTCGCCGCTAGCTCTTTGTCAACCGCTTCCCCCGAACTGTGTCGGGAACGGGGCGGGCTGAACAACTTTTCCGAGATGACGCGTACCATGGTGGGGTTCAGTGGACACGGGTTTTCACACACTCACCGTCACAGAGGTTGTTTACAGCATTGTCATCAAGCCAGGCGATTGTGTCACCGCAGTTTTCTTTTGTTTCTTTTCGCGCCTGCGGAGTGTTTCTTTTCTGTCCCAGGGCGCTGATCGTTTACCGGCGTAAGGCTGGAGGCCAGCTGATTCTCAGTCAGCTGGGCAGAGGATATGAACACCAGCGTTCTTCCATTTCATTGGCTGGCAGCTTGGCTCGACCCTTGACCTTATGAATATTCAACAGCCGGCCGGCTTTCTCTCTCTCTCTCTCTCTCTCTTTCTCTCTCTCTCTCTCTTTTCTCTCTCTCTCTCTCTGTTCCGTGGCTCTGTCATCTTGTCGCGCGAAGTGTTGTGTGTGATGAAATGCCAAACGTTATTTGCTGTTGTCATCACGTTTGGTGGCTTGGCAGAGGAGGTTCAATGATGTACTTGTCGCGTTAAATTGCTGGTTGCTCTCGCTCGACTCGTTGGACCAATAATAAGCAGAATGCGAGCTGCACGCAGTTTGAGAACGGTTAAGTCAGAAAGCTGTGTGTGTGTGTGTGTGTGTGTGTGCAAAGCTGTGATAGCACGCCTTACGGGCGCACTACTTTTGGTTAGAGAGAGAAAGAGAGACTCGGAGGTCAAATCAACTGGCTGCAGTTGAACGGATTACGCACAAGCTTGTACCATGCATATGCATCCCCTGTCCGTCATGCCCCGCTGTCTCTCCACTCCCGCCCCTCAGTCGCTCCCCTCGCATACGAGAGAGAGAGAGAAGGTGGTTGGGGCACTGACGTTTAACGTTTATACGTCGATGGGTTGTGGAATGGAGGGGGAACTCCCTTGAGCATTCAACCTCTCAAACCTGCAGCCCCTTCATAATTTTGGTTCTCGAAACAAGGTATCCGGTAAGGTTTTCGGCCAATAGGACGTTAATGATGCCATTCAAGCCTTCTCTCTCTCTCTCTCTCTCTCTCGCTCTCTCTCTCTCTCGCTCTCTCTCTCTCTCAAACACACCACACACACACACACACACACACACACACACACACACACACACACACACACACATGCGCGCGCAAATACGGACAAATTCTGCCAAAACAGAAACGACATGGACGGGTTATACCAATGATGATGATGAAAAATGATAATGTTATGATGATGATGATGATGATTACAGTAATGATGATGATGATGATGATTATAGTGATGATGATTATTATAGTGATGATGATGATGATTATGGTGATGATGATGATGATGATAACGATGACGATGAAGCGACGTTTTGGCTCGACTTATTTGCCAGGTTGATGCTTTACGACCGTAACAGAGAGAGAGAGAGAGAGAGAGAGGAGAGAGAGAGAGAGAGAGAGAGAGAGGAGGGAGGGAGAGAGTGGGAAACTGTAAGAGAGAGAGAGAGGAGAGAGAGAGAGAGAGAGAGGAGAGAGAGAGAGAGAGAGAGCAGGCACGTCCTTTCAAACATATATCCAAAGGAGTACTGTTCGTTCTCAGGACAGGACGTATGATGTGACAGCTCGATCATTACCAGAAAAAAATAGGCGTCCATGTATCACGAGCCGAGCTGCTGGTTTGCAGCGTTGATTTTTGACTCATCAGAATGCCAACGTTCACCCGATCAGTCAAAAAAGCAAGTGGTGTGTGTGTGTGCGTGCGTGTGTGTGTGTGTGTGTGTGTGCGTGTGGGGGGGGGGGAAGGGGGGGAAAGGGTGGGTGGTGTGTGCCTGTGTGCGTATGTGTATGTGTGCGTTTTGTGTGTGTGTGTGTGTGTGTGTGTGTGTGTGTGTGTGTGTGTGTGTGGTGTATGTGGTGCGTATATATATATATATATATATTATATATATGTGTGTGTGTGTGTGTGTGTGTGTGTGTGTGTGTGTGTGTGTGTGTTTCAGAAACTTCAGACCTAATTAACACGTTCGACGAATTCCACCTTAGTCTCTTTCTGGTTTTTTTTTTTTTTTTCACTTTATCTTTCTTATGTCTGTCTGTCTGTCTGTCTGCCCGTCTCTCTCTCTCTCTCTCTCTCTCTCTCTCTCTCTCTCTCTCTCTCTCTCTCTCTCTCTTCTTTCCATTTTCCTGGCTTTTATTTCTTCACACACGCCCCACTTCCCCCTTGCCCTTACCACCACCCCTGATACCTCAAGCCCCCACCCCTCCCACCCCTCCCATCCAGACTACTCCCGCCCCCCCCCCCCCCCCCCCCCCCCCACACACACACCTCCTCCATCTTCCAAACAACTGTCCCCACCGACATCCCGTTCATCGCACAAAAAGTATACGCATAAAAAAAAAAGAGTATAACATCGCAGTACAACGCAAATCGATATCACTGGCGATCTGTTCACCCATTCACTCACCCTTCCCTCTCCCCCTTTTTCGCTACACACATACACCTCCCTCCTTTTCTCCTTACCCTCCTCCTCGCCCCCTGTTCCCCCTCCCTCCCCATCCCCCTCCCTTACCCCCTTCCAGTCTCTCCAAAGTGTAGACCCTGTCAACCAAAACGTTGCGTGCGGTCTTGCCTTGCACTTTTAGGTTTTACAGTTCGTTGCCCACACCAGTGACCCCTGGGCCCCCCGCTGAGTCCAATTACTGGACAGTCAGTCAGCTGGCTCGGCGATGCTAGTTGTTGGCCGATAACCATCTGCTGTCGCCAGTCAACACTGGCCAGAGCAAGCAAATTGCTAGCAAACTCACTGGCGCGTACCGGCAGCGGCCAAATCAATCACTCCCCTCCACCGTTAGTTTCGAAGCGAAGCGACTGAAGGGGGAAATTAAAGCACTTTTTTTTTTTTTTTTTTTTTTTTGGGTTAAAAGGAACGATATCATTTCCGCAGAAAATACAGATAAACAGATTACAGGACAAAACACGAGGCATTTCGACCTCTTGGGTCTTCTTCAGGCAAATCATACACACACACACACACACACACACACACACACACACACACACAGACACACACACACAGACACAGACACACACACACACACACACACACACACACACACACAGACACACACACACACACACACACACAGACCACACACACACACACACACACACACAGACACACACACACACACACACACACACACACACACACACACACACACACACACACACACACACACACCCTCGCACTGGCGCGCGCTTAACGACTCATTTATACAGCTTCTAAACGGCCCCCTCCAAAAAAAAAATCCCTCTTTAAAAAAAAAAAAAAAGCAAGTGTTCTGCCAAGACATCGTTTGCACTGATCTGTTACCCTGTTCATCTTTTTCTCGGTGAATGTCGCCCTTTTTCCTGAAGTGACCGTATAATGCTTTGACCTCACTGAAGTATGAGCTCCATAAGAATGTGGGAACGAGCCATTGGAGCCACTCAGTGCAGAGAGGAAAGAAGTGTGAGAGACGCATCACGTATGATGCTGAAACAGACCCAGAAAGAGCACGGGAAGCCTAGTAGCGACGATAGAGAAACAGAAGGCAGTGGTGGTATGAACAGAGACAGGAAAAAAAAAATGACCACAAGAATGTGGAGAATAGAAAGAGGAAGAAAGTCACTGTAGACATGGATGCAGAATAAGAAGAAACAAAAATTTAACAGAAGAAAAAAAAAGACAGACAGAAGAAGAAGAAGAAGAAGAAGAAGAAGAAGAAGAAGAGGAAGAAGAAGAAGCAGAAGAAGAAAAAAGAAGAAGACGACGATTCGACGACGACGACGACGACGACGACGACGACGACGACGACGACGAGAAGAAGAAGAAGAAGAAGAAGAAGAAGATGATGATGATGATGATGATGATGATGATGATGATGATGATGATGATGATGATGAAGAAGAAGAAGAAGAAGATGATGATGATGGAGATGAAGGAGAGGAAGGAGAAGGAGATGAAGGAGGAGAAGAAGATGAAAGAAACAAAGAAGAAGAAGAAGACCACCATGAAGAATAACAGTAAAGAAAGGGACAAGAACGGGAAGGATATAAGGATAGGGAAGAAGGTGAACAGAAATGAAAAAAAAAAAAAGAAAGAAAATAGAAAACAACGAAAAAATCTTGAAGAAAAAAAAAGAAATAGTAAAAAAAAAAAAAAAGGAAGAAACAATTGGCTGCTCTTCCGATATGTTAACAAAAAAAAAGACAGACAGAAGAAGAAGAAGAA
>JAMYXO010003653.1:17500-19544 GCA_033310375.1 Conus canariensis | reverse complement strand
TGGATTGGGTTACAACCTGTGCAAAGCATCCTTTAAAGGGGAAAAATTCAAAAGAAGCATGAGACTGATTTTGGAACCACAAGGACACCCCAACTGAAAGGTACGACCCCTCCCGAAAGAAAAAAGAAAAACAGGAAAAAGGTCTTTTTTGGTTTCTTGTGTGTGTGTTGTGTGTGTGTGTGGTGTTTTTTGGTGTGTGTGCGTGCGTGCGTGCGTGTGTGTGTGTGGTGTGTGGTGTGTGTGTGTGGTGTGTGTGTTTGTGTTGTGAAAAAGACAATTTCAAAATTTAAAAACATGCAATTTATATCAGTAATAACAAAAAACGCAATAACAACATGGAAAAACAAAAAGATTTTAAAAAAACCCAGGAGGAAAAAAAAAAAAACCCCAGCAAAAAAAACAAGGAGAGAAAGAAAAGAAAGAAAGAAGAAAAAAAAAAAACAAAGCAACAAAGAAAAAAGGGAAAAAAGAGACGAAAGATAATGAAAAAACAAAAAGAAAGAAAGAAAGAAAGAAGAAAAAAAGAACCAAGAAACAAAGGAAAAAGAACGAAAGATAATGTAAAAACGATAAGAAAAAAGAAAAAAACAAACAAAGCAAAAAAGGAAAAGGAAAACAGACGAAAGTTAAATGTCAAAACTGTCTCTTTCCTACCCAAAAAGCAATGGTTCGATGTTTTCGTTATTCAATGATCGATAAGGGGTAAAAAAAAAAAAAAAAAAAAAAAAAAAAAAAGAGAAAGAGTGGGATGGAGTGGGGGGTGGGGTGGGGAGGAGGGGGAGGAAGGTGCACGGGTGAGATGGAAGGTGGAGAAGGTGGGGGGGGAACGATGCCTCTTGTCAGGAAACGGTTTTGGGGAATAAATAAACCCCTAAAATGCGTGCTTTGTTTTTCCCCCGGTCTGTCGTTCTTCTCCCCTAACTTTTTCACGTGCCTTGTTGGGTTTCCAACGCTCTGTCTGTCTTTGCCATCTGTCGTCTGTCTGTTTTATCATCTGTCCGTCGTCTGTGTGTTCGTCTGTCCCTCTCTGTCTCCTGTCTTTGTCTGCCTGTTCCCTGTGTGTGTGCTCTCTCTCTGTCTCTCTGACTTTGTCCGTTTCTGTCAATCTTTTGTCTGTCAATCTGTCTGTCTTCTGTCCCCTCCGTCTCTCTGTTTTTTTCTCCCCGTCTGTCCGTCTGTCGTCTCTGTCTTTCTGTCTTTGTCCGCCCGTCTGTCTTTCTGTTGTCAACGTCTATAGCCCCCCTCCCCCTTTGTCTCTTGTCTTGTCTGTCGGTGTCCGCCCGCCCCCTCTGTCCGTCCCCCTTCTTCTGTCTCCTGCCTGTCTTCCGTCTGTCTGTCTGTCTTTCTTCCCCCCCCCTTCTCTCTCTCTCCTCCCTGAGGGGGAGATTTCTTATGAGCGTTTATTGATAAAAAATGGCAACATCGAAAGCGTTCCTTTGTGTTAAAGCATTCTTATTGCTTGAGACTTCCAAACCTTTTTTTTACATGTGAGTTTGAATATTGTTTTTCTATGAACACGGATATCAATTTTTAGTTTAAATTGTCCTTGGGGTAAGGGTGTTAAAAATGTGGGGTATGTGTCAGTGCTTGACGCGTAGGGGGGGGGGGGGGGGGGGGGGGGGGGGGGGGGGCCGGTTCCCCCAAAATACTCACTGATCCTGTTTTTTAATAATTTGTTTCGCCTTCCTCTCTCTTCTTTTTTTTTCTATTTTTCTCGATTTCACATTCCAATGTCTTTTTTTACGATGCCTCTCCTCTCTCTCTCCTCTAGTTGTCAGTGTGTGTGTGGTGTGTGTGGGTGTGTTGTGTGTGTGTGTGGTGTGTGTGGTGTGTCTTTGCGTGCGTGGGTTGTGTGTGTGTGTGTGTTGTGTGGTGTGTGTGTGTGTGTGTGTGTGTGCGGTGCGTGCGGTGGTGGTGTGTGTGTTGGTGTGTGTTAGTTTTGTGGGTGTTGTGGGGGGTGTGTGTGTTGCGTGCGCGCGCGCGGTGTTGTGTGTTGTGTGTGTGTGTGTGTGTTGGGTGTTTTGTGTGCGTGTGTGTGTGGTGT
>JAMYXO010003653.1:7500-12500 GCA_033310375.1 Conus canariensis | reverse complement strand
GCTATATATAATGCAAATCTATCACTGTTTTGCACATGTGACTTCCAGTTATGGCAAACAAAATCAATCAGTCGTTCTAGGAATACCGGAGTGAATATATTCATATCACCAATACCTTTGTTCATCCACACAAAGCGGAAACCACATTCACATACCTTCATCCTCACATTGGTTACATAGTTTTTGTTACCTCTATTATCTGAATCTAAAAGCAATCTATACACTTTGAACAACATCGAACACAAGTAACAACAGACTTCGAATTTTCTATAGCATGTCTACCTGTTTTATCATATGATAGGTCGTCTGTTCTTTGCAAGGAAACCCCAAGAAATTTCTATTGAGCAAAAAAATGGATATTTGAATAATGCATAACTGTTAACAATGCCTCATATTTCTGCACAGTGCTGTATTATAGGTTGAAATCGACAACAAAAATTAATGATTTCACAAACAAAGTCTGGAAAGCGTTACTTAGCAATGGTATTTTTTTTCACTATGCAAAATAATGCACTTTTGGTCTACTTGCTGAATCTTTACTAGCAAAGGCAAAACTGAAACGAACGGCGATGTAAACACAAGATATTTATATACCCCAACAACAGACATTATAGATCCTTTGTTTGTACATCTCTCTCGCAGCAAGATATCCACCCTCCCTATATACAATTACACTGCGTTTTGGCATGCTGACTGTCAACGGTAATGAAAAATCAACTCATTGTAAAATGTTAACTGAGTTTGTAATCCGATTACTGCTTCTGATAACAAGACTACGTCATCAGCTAGAAAGAGGATGGAAATCAACATAACATCATTCATGAAATTTGTGTGTGTGTGTGTGTGTGTGTGTGTGTGTGTGTGTGTGTGTGTGTGTGTGTGTGTGTGTGGAGGGGGGGGGGGGTGCGTGCGCGCGCGCATATGTGTGTGTGTGTATGTGTCTGTGTGTACCACTAGTTTGAAGAGTTGGGATCCAGAAATGTACACCTCTCCAGAGATCAGCGAAGGACGAACAATCTGATTGGTTCATACCAGCAGAGGCGGCTAAGGGAGACAGAGTGATGTGATCACAACTGGCAGCCCAATGCTCTGGCTTGAGACAAGGACTGTGACAAACAGGAATTTGCATCCGACTGGTTCTCTGGAATTCGTAAGCCATAGACTTTGGATAGAAGTGCCAGTGTAGGATTTTTTTTTAATTTTTCCTTTTTTTTTTTTTTGATTTTGATAGCGGTGTCTACTTATTGTCTGATTTTATGGGTCTTTTTTATTTATTTATTTTTTTTTTTTTATAACAGTGCCATTATATTACGTCTTTCCCCTTTTGTTTTAGAGACTGGTATTCTTGTAGAAAACGTCACAGTTATTCTTGGGATAATAGTGCCACTTGCAGATCTTAACATGCAGGCTCTGAGGTAGTGGGGCATGATCAATATTCTTGAACTCAAGCTTTCGGTCATGATATTTGTACACATAACTTTACAACTAGGGCTCAAGTTTGTGGTGGCTGTATAGATATACTGACAGACAATGGCTTCGAATTGTGCAGCCTGTGCACAATTACTGACCGATGAAGCACTGGTCTGTTTTGCATGCATAGAATTACTGATATAGAAGGGTTTGGGTGTTAATATTATGTACAGAATCATTGACAGATAAGGTTTGGGACTGAAGTGTCGGTGCAGAATTAGTCACAGACATGGCTTTGGATTTGGATGTCTGCACAGAGTTACCCACTGTTGTGCTTTGGGCTGTGCTGCCTTTACAGGATTACTGAATATCTAGTTGCAAAGTGAGACGACTGCAGGCGGAAATCTACACAAATCTTAAATAAATGTTAGCGAACCGCCAAGAGAAGCGTAGACAAACGAGTCACAAGACGAAATACGACGCGTTTCGACCTCTTAGGTTTTCTTCAGGCAAGACACAAACAAATAGGACAATGAAAAATGAACGAATTTGTCACTTAGCTTAGATCTCTTCAGCGCAAGGTAGGCAGGCGTTGAATCTGATTATCTGTTATGCTTTTAGCAGGGGTGGTTGTATACATTCTTAATCAACACGAAACAAGAACACCATGAAAATGTCCCTGGCCTCATTTGACAGGTTACCTCTTGATTTAAAGCAGTCGTTCCCCATGGACTACCAGTGCCGGGGATGCAAAAGAACCTGAGTTTGACTGCTAACTACCAGTGCCAGGATGCAAAAGACCTGAGTTTGACTGCTAACTACCAGTGCCAGGGATGCAAAAGAACCTGAGTTTGACTGCTAACTACCAGTGCCGGGGATGCAAAAGAACCTGAGTTTGACTGCTAACTACCAGTGCCAGGGATGCAAAAGAACCTGAGTTTGACTGCTAACTACCAGTGCCGGGGATGCAAAAGAACCTGAGTTTGACTGCTAACTACCAGTGCCGGGGATGCAAAAGAACCTGAGTTTGACTGCTAACTACCAGTGCCAGGGATGCAAAAGAACCTGAGTTTGACTGCTAACTACCAGTGCCGGGGATGCAAAAGAACCTGAGTTTGACTGCTAACTACCAGTGCCAGGGATGCAAAAGAACCTGAGTTTGACTGCTAACTACCAGTGCCGGGGATGCAAAAGAACCTGAGTTTGACTGCTAACTACCAGTGCCGGGGATGCAAAAGAACCTGAGTTTGACTGCAAACGAAGGAACGGGGCTGGGCGCTGGTTTGCATGGGAGATGGGCCAGAAAAAGAAATTACAATATATCCCCAGACTGCTGTCCCAGCCAATGTCCAACAGTAATGCCGATTCCTAGAGGTTTCATCAAGCTGTAGATTCTCAAGAGGTTCACATAACTCCGTCAGTAGACAGTTATTGGCGATTGCCCAGGGCATATCACATGGTGCTCGGAATAGACGGGGACAGAATCAGGCATCACTGACCACTACAGAAGTGACTGGCCGACAGTGTAGCATCTAGTCCGATGGGTTTCATTATGTTCATCTGATTTCGATTCATTCCTGTGGGTTTTCAGTGCTGGGGCACCGACAAGACGAATCTGCATGTAGCTGTGTGTGTGGGGGGGCGGGCGGGGGGGGGGGGTGTAGAGGAGATAGGGGGGCAGGAATGAACGGTGTGGAAATGTTGCCACTGTCAGGGTACAAACATAAGACACGAGAAAAAAAAAAATGAATGTTGAGTTTCCTTTCAAGGAAGAAATGGACTTAATATTTCAATTGCATTCCATATGAGATGAAATCAGGCTAAATCCAGGCACCCCTCAAACAAAACACCCACAAATGACAGAAAAAATAAATCGACATGTCCATTCTGTATCTTAAACAATAATGATATTGTCTGAATGAAAGATCACAACAAACGAGAGGAAACAGATCATCCAGGGCATCAACCATCCTGAGAGGAATGTAATTTGCCTTGCAGATTGCTCAGAACGTGAGTGAATTAGAATGAATTCATTGGGGAAAAAAATCATGCAGATGGGACAAGAGTTTCATGTGTCATTCTGACAGAGGTGTCCAAGAGAGTGAGTTCGCTTCTCAAATTTAACTTATTATTCTCTGGCGTGTGTGTGTGTGTGTGTGTGTGTGTGTGTGTGTGTGTGTGTGTGTGTGTGTGTGTGTGTGTGTGTGTGTGTGTGCGTGCCCGCGCGCGCGTGTGTGTGTATGTGTGTGTGTGCGTATGTGTTAGTGCGCGTGTGTGTGTGTGTTTGTGTGTGTGTGCGCGTGTGTGTGTTCGTGTGTGTGTGTGTGTGTGTGTGTGTGTGTGTGCGTGTGTGTGTGTGTGTGTGTGTGCGTGCGTGCGTGCGTGCGTGCGTGCGTGTGTGTGTGTGTGGGGGGGGGGGGGGGGGTGCGTGCGTGCGTGCGTGTGTGTGTGTGTGTGTATGTGTGTGTGTGTGTGTGTGTGTGTGTGTGTGTGTGTGTGTGTGTGTGTGTGTGCTTTTGCGCGCTTGCGCGCGCGCGTGTGTGTGTGTGTGTGTGTGTGTGTGCGCGCGCGTTTATGTATGTGTGTGCGTGTGTGTGCGTGCGTGCATGCATGCATGTGTGTGTGTGTGTGTGTGTGTGTGTGTGTGTGTGTGTGTGTGTGTGAGGATGGCTGTGTAGGTGGGTGTATGAGGGTGCTATCTCCAACAGCAATAAGCTGATAACAGGCAACTCGTGGTGGCGATGTTGACATGTGATTCGGCACACAGTTCTCTCCCTGGGCTGGATGAGTGATTTCAGCGCGCCATCTATAAATAGGAAATGACGTTTACCATGCATAGGAATTAAACCTAATAAATGGGCAGAACCTGATTCTATCATTTGAGAATTGTTGAAGTATGCTTGGAAGTTGGTGACATGTCCTAGTTCTTTTCAACAAAATTTAGGATGATGGTCTCTACCCAGAAAATTGGACAGAGTCTGTACAGTTGCCTTTATCTTTAAAAAAAAAAAAAAAAAAACGATTTAAATAATCCTAAGAAATACAGGGGTATCCCACTGGTTGATGATAGTAGTAAAGTGCATAGTGCTGTTATTAACCATAGATTACAGGAGTGGATTGAAAGTAATGATGTTACAGGACAGCATCACGCTGGATGGAAAAGGATTGGGGAATGTTTGGGTGTTGGAAATCAAAATCAGTTAATTCATGTTGTTTGACTGGGATTGTTTGACTGTGGATGGCAGTTGCAGAACTAGCATATCGCCTCAAACAAATTAATAACATGCTTTCTCCTAGAACTATTCTATCTTTTTTGTAGTATTCAGCCTTATCTAAAATTCGATTTGGTCATCTTTTGAATGGATCAATTCCTTAGTTTAGACTTGGTGTTTTTGAAATAACGACTCATTAATTAAGACACAAAAAACATAGACAAAATGACTTGTTATGTCCTCAATTCCTTAGTTTAGTCTCGGAGTTTCTGAAATAAAGAGTCATTAATTAAGACACAGACAACATAGACAAAATGACGTGTTATGTCCATTGTGTATGCAATGTCAGAGAAATGAAATAGCGTTATATTTCTTTGT
>JAMYXO010003653.1:0-2500 GCA_033310375.1 Conus canariensis | reverse complement strand
TTTTCAGATTTCAGTTTTTGTTTAATCCTTTGTTTTTCCTGATCGTTTTCAATAACATCATTTTCACGCATACATTCATCAAATGCGTCTCTGTCTTTCATATGAAATAAAACTACAGTCTTTAACTGTTCTCTAAAGTCTTTTAAAACTGAGTTATATTTTTGACATAAAATCCACACACTTATCCCAGCATGTCTTCCACTGAAAGCCAGTTTTGATAAAGTTTTTCATTTTTGTGTTCCCTCAAACAGTCTACCACCAGTCGTTGATTGTCAGCTACTTTTGCAAGACCAAGACAACACAATGATAGCGTTGCAGTAAGTCAGCAGGCTGAGCGGCCCGTTTACCGACTGTGTGTGTCTCGCTATGTTCCGACCAAAAAATCGATAAAACACGTCTCGCGAGCCCACTGCTCTCACCGAGCTCGCGGCGCGCACTTGACCAGGCAACCAATCACCGCTCAGCGCGTGGGGCACATCCTGTTCAGTCACAAAGCAACCGGCTGAAATAACAGATGTCAAGTGGTCCTACCAGTTCCACTTTTCGTGACACCTCCTTCCACTTTGTTACACTTGACACCTTCACCCCAAGTCACCCCAAGTCACCCCAAGTCACCCCCAAGTCACCCCAAGTTCTTAATCAAGTCACCCCAAGTTCTTAATCAAGTCACCTCAAGTTCTTAATCAAGTTTTTAATTAAGTCAACTCAAATTCTTACTCAAGTTCTTAATCAAGTCAGCTCAAGTACTTAATCAAGTCAGCTCAAGATTATAACTAAGTCATCCTCTAAGTACAACCAAGTTCTTATTCAAGTCAATTTATAATTATTTATAAATATTACTGCATATCAAATGGATCAAAATGAGATTTTGTTGTTGGCAGTTCTGGTATTCTTTTTTGTTCAGATTTTGCATTTAGTGGCTGTGATTTTTTGGGCTGCTTTGGTTTTTGCTGTCTTTCTTTATATGTTTTATAAACGTAATAACCACCCCCACCAACAGCAATGACGCCAAAAATGCCAACTCTTTTAATCCAAATAATCCATGATGATGTTGCGGGACTTGAAACAACTTGTTCTTGTTGTGGCTCTGGCACAACTGGTGTTTTTTCATTATGAGTTATATGTTGTAACTCTAATTTTCTTTTTTTGTTCCACTCTGCTAATTTTTTCCCTGCTTCAACGCGCCCAGGATTCTTTTCACGGGTCACTTTCTCCATCAACGTTTTCTGATTCTGCTCGGTCATTTTTAAGGGAAATAAAATCTATATGATTAAACGTAATTAACCCCATAATTACTGGCGACAATAATGTTCCAAATCTGTAATATAGATCACATCCTAGAGACTCTAATGACTTTGTTAAAACTGGATCCTGCGTTAAATCATACATAAAATCTTGTTCAGAATCAATGGGCGCAAATCTACTAACTAGTTAAGTGTACAAACTAAGAACAGTTTGTCCGACACTTTTGACCATTCTTGACCCCAGTTGCGCTTCATACCTGTTATGATACTTTACAATGTCTTGTGGCGACATCTGTTGAATCTGTTCTATGCTGAATTCATTTCCAAGGTACTGTTTTGTTTTTCCACACGCCGCCAAAGAATACAGCCTTTCCTTTTGGCGCATAATAGCTTGGTCATCAACTTGATTATTTGTAATCATAAGTTCAGGAAGTAAATCATCGCAGTTCATGTTTTATTAATAATAAATATTATTTTATTTTTAAAAAATGAGCACCGAAAAAACTGTTGCCAACCTCGTATACCATTCTGCTGTTATTGGAGGTCTAAGTGTAGGATACACAATGCTTGGTAAAAGCTTGTTAAGAATAAAACCAGCAGATCTTGGCAAGCTAGATTTTGAAGACTCAGCAAAGTTGATTGCTGTCATTACAGCTTCATTTGCTACGAAAGATTTTCTAGTTAAGCAAGGAATAATTCCAGAAAATATAAATATGTAAAAAAATACATTTATAAAAATGGCTTCACTCGTAATGATGATAGGCGGCGCAGTGGTCAACGCGCTTGCTTTCAGCGGAAGTAATTACGCGTTTAGTAAACTACAAAATAACAATGAGAGAAAAAGACATAACAGAGCTATGGAGCAACTAGCCGCTGCACAAGACACCTATGAAAAGCAAAGAATGGAGCAGTTAGATTTTTATTAACGACAGACTTAAACAACAGGGACATGCAGCTTACACATTTAAAGATGTTGACCAGGCAATAAAAGAATATTTTCTAGTAACAGGCCAACAAGTTGAAACATTGCCCCCACCAAATTTAGCGATTACTATCAACCATCAGAAAAACAAAAGATGCAAGAAATATTGTTTATTGTCTTTGGCATGACCGCTGTGTATTTTGTTGCACAAAGTATTGGCTGAATAAAAATGTACAAAATCTATTATTCTCCAAAAGGATACTGGAAGGGAATAACGGCAATTAAAAAGCTTAGCCAAGCAGCGGGAGTCAGTGAACAAACAGCAAAAGAATGG
>JAMYXO010003652.1:0-19554 GCA_033310375.1 Conus canariensis | reverse complement strand
CTTTAAAGGTATGAATGGGTAAATACGAATGGCCGGGTGGCAGCCGGCACAAAAACTGTTTCTTCTTTACGACCACCAGACGTAGATGAGAGGAACTCCTTAAGGTTTGGACAGATCTGAAAGAGTTTGTTATCCATCTGTGTATTCCAATCCTCCTGCCAGAGGTCTCCGACATACTCATTAATTTGGGGTTTCAGATCTGAGCAGGGGATAGATGTGTTTGACAGTTTCTCTGTTGTGGCATTCTTGGCCAAACGATAACCATTTCATTCCCTCCGATGCCAACGTGATCAGGAACCCAAGCCAGAATAATGTTGTAACCATCCGCTTTCAACTTGCTAAAAAGTTCAAAAAAGGTCTGGATGATATTCACTACCAACTCCTCTGTCATCTTCCAGAAAGCTGTCTTCATATCCTCTTACAAGTATACAATTATATCTGGTCTACAGGGTGTTTTCCTCCTTCTTGGCGGAAAGCCCTGATCGTCCCCATTCCCAAACCTGGAAAAGACTTATCCAACCTTCAAATTACCCCCCAATAGCTCTGACCAGCTGCATGTGCAAACTCATGAGAAGACTGCAAAACTCCCACCTGATGTGGAAATTGGAAACCGATGGCCTTTTGGCCACAGAACAGTGTAGTTTCCACAAATACCACTCTACAGTTGACCATCTAGTCCGTCTGGAAACCACCATCTGAAACGCCTTCGTTAACAACCAGCATGTGGTGGCTATATTTTTTTACTTAGAAAAAGCTTACGACACCGCTTGGAAATCTGGTATCCTCATGGACCTGCACAATCTAGGTTTTCGAGGCCATTTACCTGTCTCATCCAAAACTTTCTGGCTGATCAAAAATTTCAAGTTCGTGTTGGCACCACGCTGTCTGACATCCACGAGCAGGAGTTGGGTATTCCGCAAGGGAGTATCCCTTCTCCTGCTCTCTTCAGCATTAAAATTAACGATATCGTAAAATCCGTGAACCAAGGTTTCGAGTCCTCTCTGTTTGTCGACGACTTTGCTCTCTATGCAGTTTGAGCCTCCTACACTGGCGTGCAACGCCAACTGCAGCTCTGCGTCAACAAGATCCGTCAGTGGACCGAGGAAAATGGTTTTTACGTTCTCGTCGACCAAAACCGAGTGTATTCATTTTCATAATTTTCGACAGTATTTTGCTGACCCTGAAATTCACCTGGAAAAATCTATCTTTCCAGCTGTAAAAGAAGCTAATTTCTGGGAATCATTTTTGACCAAAAACTCAACTTCAAAAGTCACCTTCAACATTTTAGTCCAGGATCAAGAGGCCAAATTGTGTCAGTTCGAGGTGAAACTTGGGTGGCTACAATCCAACCACACAGACGTGTTAAGAAATGCATAAAAGACCACCAGTTAAAATATATGGTGTTATATGTTGAGCAAAATATGAACAAAAATTAAATAAAGAAAAAATATTTTGCGCGGGGATCCACAATAACGCAGTTGGATAAAATTATCTCCCTTTTTGTTCTCCTGCGCGACGAAAACAAAGCTGACCATGCCAAAATGGCAACCAAGTCATGTTGTTTACATTTTGGCGGAGACGATTTTAAGAACAAGAACCTGTTAAATTTCACCTCAAAGTCGTTGAGCACCGCAATTAAAAAGGCTGAAGTTCGGAAAACATTAGGAGTCCGTGAATCGGATATAGCAAGCAAGTTCTTAAGTATCACCACTTCAAATGGGGGTCCTGCCGCTGTTCCCCAGGTTCTTTGTTCCCCAGTCTCTATATTCCCCAGTCCCGGTGTTCCCCTCAACAAAAAATCGAAATTCAGTCCCTAAGTTCCCCAGCTTCGTTGTTCCCCACCCTGTGGCGATCCCGCTGTTCCCCATTCCCACAAATCCCCGGTCCCAGTGTTCCCCAGGCCCGCTGTTCCCCAAGTTTTTGCCGTTGGTGGTGTTGGTGGGTTTTGCCGACTTAAACGTTGTTACTGTTGTTTTCATTGCTATAGGCGAGGCAGTGGGAGGGCGGAGTGGGAGGGGGGGGGGGGAGGAGGGGGGGGGTATTGGGGGTGGAGCGGGAGGGCTGTAGAAGAGGGGTTTCATGCCGACTGGACAGTGCTGGAACCAGCAGGCCAGCACTTGCATGACCCCATCAGGTCTGTGTAGACAGTCTAAAAGTAAAATGGCCCGTTGCGAAAGAAAAGGTGTAGCTCACGCAAAGTGTGATATAAAGGGATAGGAGTTCAAAGCGTAAAAAAGAAGTACATCACTGTCAAAACCCTTTTCTGGTGTCACAAATTCATGCTTCCCGTTCTAGAATCATACATGATCGAAATATACTGTTTTTCTTACTGATTTGACCTAGCAACTCACAGCGAAATTGCCCCCCCCCCCCCCCCCCCCCCCCCCCATCCGTTGGAACGGTGCCGGCAATGTGCCCTGGGGGCCACGCCAAGTGACACGCTTCGCAGACGACAGAAGCGCGATGACACTTCCAATGTAGCGGTTAAAATGGGAACAACCTGAGTTGACACGCGTGGGGCACGTGCAACTCTCTCTCTCTCTCTCTCTCTCTCTCGGCGGGGAGGGAAGGGGGGGGGATGTGCATTTTTTTTCCTATTATTTTGTTTACCTTTCACAAAAACAAAAAGATTTCCAAACACCTGCTTTTAGCACAATTGACGGAATTTGGATTTGTGCCGTAGCAGTAGTCTACTATTTCATGATGATATGTTGATCATCTTTCCTCTTTACAAAGAGTGGCGAAGACAAGAGGGATGGGAGGGAAGAAGTATTTTGGCTGGATATCTGTAATTTTGCCGTGCACCCCCCCCCCCCCCCCCCCCACTCGACCCTCCCTTCGCCACACTGCACCCATTTCACATCATAACCTGTATTCGCACCCCCTACACCTGCGAGACAAGTGAGCTGAAGCTACCAACTCCTCCCCCCTCTCTCCCCCCCCCCCCCCCCCCACCCCACCTTCATCTCCCAGGAAGTCTGGATAAAGTTGCATAACTTGACTGGAAACTGACTGACAAAGCGAAGCAGACGACCAAATTCAGGTGACACTTCCAATGTCGCCTTCGTATCATTTGCAAAATGTTGATATGTCTGCGTGGCGCCGCAAGCACCTGGAACGCAGAAGACTGCAAGCAGCGCTCATCACGATTAACCCTTTATGATCCTAAAAATCTGAATCAAGCCATTCTCTGACGGAACCTAACGGTCACAGCCCCACTATCTCTCCCCTACGACCTGCACAGACAACTTACGAACACGCATACAAACGCGAAATCCAGCAAATGCAAGCACGAATGAACGCACGAACAAACACATGGACAGACGAAAAGACAGAAACACAGACAGGCAGACAAGCATCAGGTGTGTTTTGTTGTTGTTGTTGTTGTCTGAGATTTTGGCAGTGGTTTGGTTGCGTTCATTTTATTTTTTCTTTTAAAATAAAATGGTGATAAATTTGAGCGCCTTTTAGGAGGTTGGGATACCGTGGTTCTTGAATTTTGGGAACCGGCAGTATTGTCTCACAAGTCACAATTATAATTCTGTCACTTCGCATGGGTCATATTTTGAAAAAACACACACACAAAAAAAACCGAAAATGCATTAAATGATTCCTACAAGAAATGCAGACAGAATCCAAAGACATTGTCAACAGTTGCGTCATATTTTGATTGACTCGTGTCAGACGCTCTGACCAGTGCACTTGCGACGGAAACGGGTTTGGGGGGGGGGGGGGGGGGAGGGGGGGGGGGGGGGTCGGTCATAGCGTCTTGTTTTTTTGATTGACACATGATTGGACGGTTGACGTAAGTGGGATGGGGTGGGGTGGGTACGTCTGGGGTGGGGGTGGGTACGTCTGGAAGGGGTATCTCAGAAGCTATATATAGGACCAGAAAAACATATTTCATGCACAACAGTTCACAATGGCTTCGGTGATAAGAGGCGAACGTGGCGGGTCTGTCCTTGTGCATCAAGACTTCAGGTACCACAAGCATCGGGAGACCGCACGCGAAATCCACTGGCGCTGTTGGCGCAGAGACTGCCGAGCCAGAGTCGGAACAAACCTGTTCGACATCAACGACCCGACTGCCCAGATCAGAGTCCTCCACCATGACCTCCATAACCACCCCAGCGACACTGCCCTTATACAGTGAGGCCAGCTGCGCGAGAGTTAGGGTGGACCCAACACGTCCCTCTGCGCGCGTCTATAACGGCGAAGTGAACAGACTGCGGAGAGCTCAAGGTGGTGGTGACAGGGAGCCCATTCCGGCCTACCAGACCTTCCGGAGCACCATGCACAGAGAGCGGGCCGGTCTGATGCCGCCGATCCCTCAGAACATTGCTGATGTTGACGTGCAGGGGCCATGGGCGGAAACTTGGGGGCAGGAGCAATTCCTCCTCCATGGAGACAACGGCTGGGGAGTGTGGATCTTCGCCACGAGAGAAAACCTCGTGAATCTCAGCCGTTGCCAGACTGTGTACATGGACGCAACGTTCAAGAGCTGCCCATGACCTTTCGGTCACTTCTTCACTATTGTTGGCAACCTCGGTGGGTTCATCATACCCTTCGTGTATGTGCTGATGGACAACCGTACAGTCGGCGACTACCGCCAGGCCTTGCAAGTCGTCAAACAAGCCGTCCGCCGTGAAACTCACCACCACTGGAGACCCCAGCTCGTGGTGACCGACTCTGAAGTAGGACTTTCCACTTCTATCGAGACCGAGTTGCCTCAGGTTCGCACATCCAGGTGCTACTTTCACTTTGGCCAGGCGTTGTGGAAGCGGGTTCAGCGTCTGGGGCTCGCAGGCGACTACCAGCAGGATCCTTTGCTCCAACAAGCAGTGAGGCTGGTCATGGCTCTGGGCTATCTTCCGGTGGCCTTGGTGCAGATGAACTTAAACACGCTAGTCGGCAGCCGGAGGGTCAGGCGTCTGGTTGCCATGTATCCTGCCCTGGACGACTTTCTCAACTACGTCAGGAGGACCTACATCCAGGCCGGATGCCCCTTCCCCCCACCCGTCTGGAACGTGTTTTCCCGGAATATGGACCAGCGGACAAACAACAACGTCGAGTGTAAGTATACCTTTTGAAAAATCAGAAATAGCAGTATACACTAGCAAATGTTAGAGAAAGCAATGCACATAGAAATTTGGTCCCCTCGCAGAGACTATTGACTTAATAATTGGGAAAGACTTTCGGATGCATCGCGTAGCCTACGACAGACAACTGAAGTTACTCATCACCGCGGCTTGGCGTTGCACCTTGCTTTATTTCTGGAACTTGAATGTTCTGTTTGTTTCCAGCACACTATACAATTATATAACACTTTAAATTTCGTGTGTCCCCCCCCCCACCCCCACCCCGGGCGCGCCCTAAACAAACAGCTTTCTCTGTCATGCTAATGGTGTCGTGTCTTTTATTTGCAGCGTACCACCGCAAACTCAACGACGCCGTCAGGACCCGCCATCCCAACCTGTGGTGCTTCATCCGCCAGCTGAAAGACCACCAGACGCTGACAGAGGAGGCGGTCCTCCGCTACGAGAGGGGCGACGTGCCACCAACACGCCGCCGCAAGTGGAGAGAACTCGAGACACGCCTTCTCTGCCTGAGACAGGAGTACGTGGGAGGCCAGCGGACCATTGGACGCTACTGGCGCGCTGTGAGCCATTTGACCCTGCATGCATAGGACCCAGCATGACCCAGGTTGCCAAGCAAATGACATTGACATTTAAGGTTTTTATTTATTTATATTCATATTTATTTATTTATTTCTTTTTTTTTTTTTTTTTTTTTTTTTTTTTTTTTTTTGCGTTTCCGAGATCATCCCTGACTTTGACACATTGACTTTGAGAGAGAAGCTCTGGTCGTTGTTGTTTTTTTCTGTTTTTTGGCCCCCTTTTTTTTTTTTCCACATTCCGCATCTCATACAACTTCGTGAGCAGACGTCTGTTCAGATCTGATCAGAATTTTCAGCAGGAATTATGCATTATCCTTTTATAAATCGCTTTGACATTCCTCTAATCCTTATCATGGCAATGGTACAGGAATAAATAAATGTTTTGCCTTGGACGCTAGGTCGTTTCCTTTTCCTTCATTAATTTTAGCTTACGTACAAAGGCAGGGTCACCTGGAAATCTATACCCAAATTGTGTTGGCAACAGTCCCAAACCGTTCTCTTTTTTATTATGAAATTTTACCGGGTTACCAGGAACATGCCATAGTTGCCAATGGCCATGAACAAACAACTAAAGAACTTTTGAAACCGACGTTAAAATTAATTCCTTGTGATGTCATAATGGGCAAATGGCAGTATGCACTGTGTGCATGATGCTATCTACAAAATATTGCCCGATTCTCTTGAAATTTTCCGTAGGTATTGCAGAGATATATGGGTGTTGCGTGAACCTTGAACTCCTCTGCAAGTTACTTATGAAGAGTTGTATGATTTTTTTTTTCTATGTTTGCCTTAAATATAGGAATCAACGAGATAATATAAGATAAGATAATGTTGCTTATAGCCCAGCCGACCGCAAAGGGCCACATCAGGGCTGTCACCACGGTGAGATTCAATACCTGGATGGGTCTGAGCAGTTTGATGACGTTCCATCGAATACTTTTACACGTTTTGACCTCCACGTACACACGTACACACACACACACACACGCACGCACGCCCCCTCTCCACCCATGCATGCACTTACCCCCCCCCCCTCCTCACTGTCCCCATACAACCGAGAAGGGAGGGGGGCGGGGTGTGTCGGGGGGCGGGTGGATGGGTTTTTACGTCTTTTTCCACCATGAAGTTGATTTCGAAGACGGACACTATGGAAAAGGCAGAACAAATTTTGCCTCCAACAGGACTCGAACCCGAGACCCTTGGATCACGAGACCGATGCTCTACTACTGAAACCATCCCGTCCCCTGTGGGTCGGAGGTTGGGAGGGAGGAGGGGGGTCGGGGAGAGGCGGGTAGGAATGTCCGTGTGACAACTCATTGCGGTGACATTCCTTACCCAACCTTTTCCTTGCCACGACATTTCGTTGCCAGAAATCTTGTATAATAGAACTATAACTCGCAGTAGGTCTAGCACTATTCCCCTCCCCCTCCTCCTACCCAACACTCACACGCACGCACGCATCAGTGCACGCACACACAGACATCAGGCGAATGTGGGATGTGCCCGGCGCAACCTCTCCTTGTACAGTAGGGCCCGTACTGGCGCTAACGTGCATTGAAATCTGTTTGGGGAACAGCGCTACTGGGAAACATCAACACTGGGGAACATCGGTACGGGAACAGCGGCATGCTTTTTCGGTCGAGGAACATGGACACTGGGGAACAGAGACACGGGGAACAGCGCTACTGGGGAACATAGAACCCGGGGAACACCGGCACGCTCCCTTCAAATGTGTCGGACGCTAGTAATTTACTGTATCATCAACACTGCTACACAAAATTTACTCTTCAGTCACGCACCGATTCCGCTCTCAAGAAAAAAACAGAAACTTGCGCATCTGCCCCTGAATCAACAAACAGTTGCCCATCATTGCGATCGTCGAGTGTGGTGTCGTCAGCCCCACGGAAGAAATCATGCATGTTTCCAGACATCTGTTTGATCTGCCAGAAGGAAAGGCGTTGGGTCAACCAGAGAGGATTTCGAGTCTGTGACAAGCTAAGCACTGTAAGTTTTCTTAAGAGTTAGTCATGATGTGTATATTTATTGAATATGTTCAGAGTGAGTGAGTGTGTGTGTGTGTGTGTGTGTGTGTGTGTGTGTGTGTGTGTGTGTGTGTGTGTGTGTGTGAGAGTTTGTGTGTGCACATGACATTCTATGAGTTTTCATAGTGTATGAGTGTGTGGTATCATGTGTCAGTTCATTTTGAGTTTAATGTCTTTCTGCTAAAAGGGATACTGAATAAAACGGGGGTTGGGGGTTGGGGTGGGGCTGGGGTGTGTGGAGAATTAGAGAACCGGAGAATGTGGTGATTGACGTTGAGACGGAGACGTGTTAGAGTATGTGCGTGCACATGCACCCACACACTCGTGTGTATGTTTTGTCTGCGAGTCTGTGTGTGGGTGTTCACTGTTGTGTACGTGTGTGTGTCATGTGTGAGTGTGTACATGTGTGTGTGAGTGTGAGTGAGAGAGAGAGAGAGAGAGAGAGAGAGTGTGTGTGTGTGTGTGTGTGTGTGTGTGTGTGTGTGTGTGTGTGCGTGCTAAATGAGCTGTGTCATTATTACTAATTTCAAGCAGCAAAACTGCATCAAAACAGTATTGTAATGTTCATGTAATAACTGTTGTAACTGTATATATTCTTTCTGTTTCAGTGTCAGACAGATGCTGATACATTAATTAGATAAGATAAGATAATGTTGCTTATAGCCCAGCCGACCGCAAGGGGCCACATCAGGGCTGTCACCACGTTAAAATCAACTCACAAGTCATTTAAAAAAAAAAAAAAAAAAAACACCTTTCACACATCTCTTTAAATGACATCGTCTAGAAACGCACCAGAAACTTCGTTAAAAAATCTTTCATCCGTAAAATCTTAAATCAGATGAAAAATGTTAATCTCTCTCAAAAACTCAAAGATCACGTAAGATAAGATAATGTTGCTTATAGCCCAGCCGACCGCAAGGGGCCACATCAGGGCTGTCACCACGTTAAAATCAACTCACAAGTCATTTAAAAAAAAAAAAAAAAAAAAAAAAAAAAAAAAAAAAACTTTCACACATCTCTTTAAATGACATCTTCTAGAAACGCACCAGAAACTTCATTAAAAATCTTTCTTCCGTAAAATCTTAAATCAGATGAAAAATGTTAATCTCTCTCAAAAAGTCAAGGATCACGTCTGGCGGGACATCCCTGAACAGGATCTTCATGGACTCCGCTGTAAAATGTTTGTGTCTCACATCGTGCAAGTCCCAACACTCTAAAAGAATATGTTTCATTGTGAGTGGCACATGACACGTCAGGCGGGACATCTCTGAACAGGATTTTCATGGACTCTGCTGTAAAATGTTTGTGTCTCACATCGTGCAAGTCCCAACACTCTAAAAGAATATGTTTCATTGTGAGTGGCACATGACATGGAATGCACCACGGAGCTTCCTCATTCTTTAAAAGGTACGAATGGGTAAAATACGAATGGCCGGTGTGCAGCCGGCACAGAACTGTTTCTTCTTTACGACCACCAGACGCAGATGGGAGGAACTCCTTAAGGTTTGGACGGATCTGAAAGAGTTTGTTATCCGTCTGTGTGTTCCAATCCTCCTGCCAGAGGTCTCTCACATAATCATTAATTTTGGGTTTCAGATCTGAGCTGGGGATATATATGTTGGACAATTTCTCTCTTGTGGCATTCTTGGCTAAACGATCAACCATTTCGTTACCTCCGATGCCAACATGACCAGGAACCCAAGCTAGAATAATATTGTAACCATCCACTTTCAACTTGCTAAAAAGTTCAAAGAAATGTAGAAGTTCTGGATGCTGAAGGTTGCGGCCAGCTATGGCCTCCAAAGCTGACAGCGAATCCGACAGAACCAGAAAGTCCCTCTTCTTAGATTGTGAAATTATCTTCAATGCCAGAACCAGAGCAGTAAGTTCAGCAGAATAGACAGAAGCATCTGAAGGTATATGTTTTAACAGTATCTGAGAAGGCACACAGGGCAATAGGCTGCACAGGCCACTCCATCTTCAGACTTGGAACCATCAGTGAAAATTTTCTGATAAGATGGGAATTTTGAACAGAGGTCAGCATACAAGGCCTTGTATGCCAGAGAGCTGGTAGACTCTTTACGAAAAGCTGCAAGATCAAAACGAATCTCTGGTGTGAAAAAGGTCCACGGAGGCTGATCTGGAAATTTGGAAAAATCCGACACAACTCCTAGGTCTAGACCTGCATTCCGCGAGTGAGGCTGCATACGAACACCAAACGGCGGAATACAGTTAGGGTTGGTTTCGAATTTGCTTTGAAACTGGGGGTCAAAGACACAGTCATAGGCAGGATTCTGCGGTTCTGAGAACAGTCTGATATAGTAATTTAGAGACATTTTCAGCCTGCGGTTGGACAGTGAGGGTTCACCTGCCTCTGCGTACAGGCTGGGACACAGGGGTGGTACGGAAAGCTCCAAGACAGAGACGAAGCCCTTGATGATGGATAGGGTCCAAGAGTTTTAGGTAAGAGGGTCTTGCAGAGCCGTACACAGCACAACCATAGTCCAGTTTGGAACGGACCAAGGCTCTGTAGAGATGCAGCAAAGTTTTCTTATCAGCGCCCCAGTCAGTGTGTGCTACGACCCGCAGAATATTCAGAGCTTTCTGGCAAGAGGTTTTGAGGTTTTTGATGTGGCTGAGAAAGTTGAGTTTTTGATCAAAAATAACTCCTAGGAATTTGGCTTCTTTTACAGCTGGAATGGTGGACTTATCCAGACAAATTTCAGGATCAGCAAAGAATTGACGAAAATTGTGAAAATGGATTGACTGAGTTTGGGTACGTGAGAAGGTAAACCCGTTTTCCTCGGCCCACTGTTGGATCTTGTTGACACAAAGTTGGAGTCGACGCTGTACGCTGGCGTAAGAAGCTCCAACTGCGTACAGCGCAAAATCGTCAACAAACAGTGAGGACTCAGAACCCTGGCTTACAGATTTCACAATGTCGTTGATTTTAATGCTGAAAAGAGCAGGAGAAAGGATGCTCCCTTGAGGGACACCCAACTCCTGCCCATGGATGTCAGAGAGTGTGGTGCCAACACGCACCTGGAACTGTCGATCAGCCAAAAAGTTCTGTATGAACAGAGGCAGGTGACCACGGAAACCAAGTCTGTGCAGGTCCAGAAGAATTCCTGATTTCCATGTCACACGTGGTATCATACGCTTTTTCGAGGTCGAAAAAGATAGCGACCACATGCTGTTTATTGACAAAGGCATTGCGGATGGTGGTTTCCAGACGGATTAGATGGTCAACTGTCGAGTGGTATTTCCGGAAACCGCACTGTTCACTGGCCAAAAGGCCATCGGTTTCCAGCTTCCACATCAGACGGGAGTTGACCATCTTTTCCATCAACTTACAGAGGCAGCTAGTCAGAGCTATTGGACGATAGTTTGAAGGGTTGGTAAGGTCCTTTCCAGGCTTTGGAATTGGAATGATCAGGGCTTTCCGCCAGGAGGGTGGAAAGTACCCTGTGGTCCAGATATGGTTGTATACTTTAAGAAGAGTCTGGAGACAAGCTTTCTGGAAAATGCTTCAAAACCTGATAATGAATATCATCCAGACCGGGGGCAGAATAAGTGCAGGTTTGTAAAGCTGTTTTCAGTTCATTGATTGAAAAAGGGAGATTGTAGGCTTCAGAGTTGTCTGATGTGAAATTGTATAAAGATTTCTCTCTGAGTTGTTTGTTTTTTAAAAAGGCTGCAGATTTATTTGAAGATGAGGAGTTCTGTTGGATGGTGGAAGCCAACAGATTGGCAACAGCTTCTTTGTCAGTGATCAGAGCATCGGCAAGTTTCAAGTGATAAATGGAGGGGTTGGTGTTTCTCCCTTTGATTTTTCTGATGATGTTCCAGACTTTTTTCTTTGAAGTTTTTGATGTCAGCCCGGAGCAAAAGTTTCTCCAAGACTGACGTTTACTGATTTTGAAAGTGTGTCTCGATTTGGCGCGGAGTTTCTGATGGGCTCGAGCGTTGGGACCTGAAGGTCGTTGGTATACCCGACGCTAAGCCCGTTTGCGAACTTTTGAAATTTGTTGACAGTCTAAATTAAGCCAGGGTGTTTTGGGCATTTGGAGTTTATTGGAAGACATTGGAATACAGGTTTTAGCACACTTTATCCCAGTGTTAGTCAGAGATTCAGCTGGGTCTGGACTCTGAAGAAAATCAGTGTCCTGGAATTCTTTCAAAATATTGGTGGCAAAAAGATTCCAGTTGGCCTTCTTATAATTAAGATGTTGTGAGACAGAGATGTTTTCAGTTAATAAGGGTTTTAAAAGAACAGGGAAATGGTCACTTCCGTGCAGATCGTCATGGACAGACCACTCATAGTCCAGGACCAGTGAGGGGTCACAAATCGACAAATCTAAACACGAAAGTGAACCTGTGGAAGAGTGGAGGTAAGTTGGAGCTCCATCGTTCAGACAACACAAATCAAAGTCTGAAAGGACATCCTCAAGAAGCAGACCTCTGGATGACGAACTGACACTACCCCAAAGAGGATTGTGACCATTAAAGTCACCCAACAGCAAAAAAGGTCGAGGAAGTTCTCCGATCAGACTGACAAGGTCCTGACGACAAACCGGGACAGAAGGTGGCAGATACAGTGAGCAGATTGTAACAGTCTTGTGGAGAGTGACTCTCGCAGCTACAGCCTGAAGGGAGGTAGTCAGAGCGACAGGACTAAACAGCAAAGTTTTGTGTAAAAGAAGGGCAACACCGCCTGACAGTCCCAATGTGGATGGTTGTGCAGGTTTAGAAAGAATATTAAAGCCAGAAAGAGTGAAGGTCTTCTGGCTTTGAATTTTAGTTTCCTGAAGAGCCACGACGGAAGGTTTTACAGTTTGACACAGAAGTTGCAGCTCCTCAAAATTTGAATTTAGGCCACAGATATTCCAATGAGATAAGATAAGATAATGTTGCTTATAGCCCAGCCGACCGCAAGGGGCCACATCAGGGCTGTCACCACGTTAAAATCAACTCACAAGTCATTAAAAAAAAAAAAAACACTTTCACACATCTCTTTAAAAGACATCTTCTAGAAACGCACCAGAAACTTCGTTAAAAATCTTTCATCCGTAAAATCTTAAATCAGATGAAAAATGTTAATCTCTCTCAAAAACTCAAAGATCACGTCAGGCGGAACATCCCTGAACAGGATTTTCATGGACTCTGCTGTAAAATGTTTGTGTCTCACATCGTGCAAGTCCCAACACTCTAAAAGAATATGTTTCATTGTGAGTGGCACATGACATGGAATGCACCACGGAGCTTCCTCATTCTTTAAAAGGTACGAATGGGTAAAATACGAATGGCCGGTGTGCAGCCGGCACAAAACTGTTTCTTCTTTACGGCCACCAGACGTAGATGGGAGGAACTCATTAAGGTTTGGACGGATCTGAAAGAGTTTGTTATCCGTCTGTGTGTTCCAATCCTCCTGCCAGAGGTCTCTCACATAATCGTTAATTTTGGGTTTCAGATCTGAGCAAGGGATATAAATGTTGGACAGTTTCTCTCTTGTGGCATTCTTGGCTAAACGATCAACCATTTCATTCCCTCCGATGCCAACATGACCAGGAACCCAAGCCAGAATAATGTTGTAACCATCCGCTTTCAACTTGCTAAAAAGCTCAAAGAAATGTAAAAGTTCTGGATGCTGAAGGTTGCGGCCAGCTATGGCCTCCAAAGATGACAGTGAATCTGACAGAACCAGAAAGTCCCTCTTCTTAGAAAGTGAAATTATCTTTAATGCCAGAACCAGAGCAGTAATTTCAGCAGAATAGACAGAAGCATCTGGAGGTATATGCTTTAACAGTATCTGAGAAGGAGCACCAGGGCAATAGGCTGCACAGGCCACTCCATCCTCAGACTTGGAACCGTCAGTGAAAATTTTTTGATAAGACGGGAATTTTGAACAGAGGTCAGCATACAAGGCCTTGTATGCCAGAGAGCTGGTAGACTCTTTACGAAAAGCTGCAAGATCAAAACAAATCTCTGGTGTGAAAAAGGTCCACGGAGGCTGATCTGGAAACTTGGAAAAATCCGACACAACTCCTAGGTCTAGACCTGCATTCCGCACGTGAGGCTTAGTTTACTACTATCCATGGTGCAGAGGATGAACAGGAGAGAAGTCAGGTCATCTCCTCGTCATCGTCTGCGTTCAGTGGAGCAAATTTATTGCTTAGTTTCACTGGACTGTTTGGGTCTTCAGACCTGCTGGCAGACTTGCCCACAGGTGAAGAAGGTCTGGATTTTGGAGATGGTGGAGGTTTCTTCCTCATCTCCACACTTGGTTGAACTCCCTTGCCCGCACGGGCACTGCTCGAGGAAGTTCGAGGCGGGAGGCCTGGCTTTTTCATCTGCCCAGCAGCAGATGGAGTAGACTGCTGGGCAGTCTGAGGGGTGGCGGATTTTTTGCCTCCACCAGGGGCACCCACTTTGGGTTGGGAGGCGGTGGACTTGCTTCCACCAGAGCTTAACGGTCTTTCTTGCAATGTCTTGGTGAAAGTAAAATTGTCAGTCTGGCAGCAGACTGAACGGGTGGAAACTTTCTTTATAACGGAAGCATAAGAAGACACTGTTGACGTCTGACTGCCAACAACCTGTTTGCGGGCCTCAAAAAACGAAATTTTCTTTTCAGTCTTCACTCTTTGGATGGTGGACTCCTGAACCCAAACAGGGCAGTTGCGTGAAGAGGAGGGGTGGTCGCCATCGCAGTTCGCACAATGAGCCGGGTCTTTACACGGCCCATCATGGGTTGCCTTGCAACAAACACCACACACCTCCTGCCCAGAACAGCGGTCTCTGACATGTCCAAACTTCTGGCATTTGAAACACCTCAACGGGGATGGGACATACAATTGGACACGTACATCTAAGTACCCGACTTTAATGACCGGAGGCAGCACAGGGTTGCAGAATGTCCGAAAGAGGGTGTTGGTGGGCACTCTTTCTGCACCTTTTTTGACTGTCACCCTATGCACCTCTGTCACACCTTGGGACGCAAGTTCTGTCTTGATCTCCGCTTCCGAGACACCTTTCAAACCCGGGGCACCGAATAACCCCTTTGGTCGAATTTAACTGCTTATGGGGGGTCACCCGGATCTCTCTGTCCACGAGTTTTGTTGCCCTCAGCAGCTGCTCCGATTGCCTCTTTGATCTGCACTGGACGAGGAAAGTGCCATTCCGTAGCCTTTTCACTGACTGAGGGTCACCTGCTAGACCCTGAAAGCCCTTCTGAATAGCAAAAGGACTCAGAGCAGAAATAGGCTTTTCCTGCTCTGTCCCTTCAACCACAAGCCAGGAAGCCCCAAAACCTGTCATCTGTCTCGTCTCCATATCCGAGTCACTGTCGGAATCGTTATGACTAGAAATGGGGTCCACTGCCTTCCTCTTCTTTATGGGGGGTGTGATTTTGGATAAAGCCATGATTTATGTTTAGAAATTTCGTCTCTCCCTTACCCACCCACCATGGAGTCCAACTAAGGGGCCAGGGCCATGAACTCATTGTCTTGACCCCTTCCAGGCTTCAGGAGAGATATACGACAAACAGAAGCCTACTGACCCTATCCCCCCTGATCATGCCCAACTCCCGGGAACAGAGAGCTGAGCACTGCAGGGGTTACCTTGGCCAGTCGGAGAACTGCCTGTCTTGACCCAGCCCCACGAAGGGGAAGCCGATTGATACACCCGGGCCAGAGTGTACCTCCTGTCTAGGAGAGGTCCGAGCCAAAGTGATGTGTTGAGGGCGTTGGCCCTCTCAATCACCAGGATCTCATCCCCCTCCGTCACAGGTCGCACCGCACGGCAAACGCGGCGGATCTTAAGAAGACCACAGAGAGAAAAAGAGTGTGCAAAAGAAGGCTTGAAAGGGAGACGAAGAAAGAAAAGAACCGTTAAGAAAGGCAGAAGACAGAATAGGAAAAAGGTGGGTTAATATTTGTCTGGGCCCTCACTCCTAACCTTTCTGACATGGGAGACCCTACCAGGGGCATCAATTCCTACCACGTAATGCTTGGCCAGTCAGCAGCTTGGCTATACAGGCCTAGAAGCATTGACAACAACTAACCATCTCGTCGAGTATTGATGCCCCCGTCAGCAAAGCCTAAAAGATCACTGGACCACGCAAGCCCTCCGACCACGGCAAGGTTGCAACCCCCGGAGGGTGATACATTAATTGCTGCAGCAAAAGCACAGAATGCTGAGCACACATTGCGGCATTTACAACTGCAGGACCCAGCCTCTTATGAAATAAAGTAAGTGTGTTCTCACAACTTTTCCAATTAATCAGTTTTTATTTTAACACACTGCATGTTGTACAGTGTGTGTGTGTGTGTGTGTGTGTGTGTGTGTGTGTGTTGTGTGTGTGTGTGTGTCCATTTGACATAGGATAAAGCAAAAATATTGATGGATATGGTGCATGTCACTACCCTTGGGGGAGGGGGGGAGAGAGAGAGAGAGAGAGAGAGAGAGAGAGAGAGAGAGAGAAGAAGGGAGATTAAGATTAAGATTAAAATTATAGTCCCGTCAACAGCAGAGGTTATCTCAGGACTGTCACCACGTTTCAAACTACCACGTATACATGTTAAAAAAGGATTAAAAGCAAAACCTTACCCAACCCATTAAAACAAGATTAAAAGAACCAATCCTAGGATTAAAAACCAACACGTTGAAATCACTAACTGTAATCTGCAAAAATCAATACTGGGTAGAGAAAATCTAACACCACCAAATTCACACACGATGAAATAAATTCACTTCTTTTAGGAAGTTAAAAATATTGTCAGGGGGAACATCACGGAAAAGAATCTTCATATTATCTGCAGTGTAATGTTTCCTTCTAATGTCGTATAAATCCCAGCAGTCTAAAAGAATATGTTGGACAGATATCTGACTATCACAGGCAACACAGAAAGGCGGGTCTTCTCCCTTCAATAAAAACGAATGAGTAAAATAAGCATGACCCGTCCTCAATCTACACAATACTGTTTCTCCCTTTCGACCGCCAGCAGCCATGGGAAGATGTTCCTTTAAATCTGGACGTATTTGATGAAGCTTATTGTTTTCTTGGAGGCTCCACTCCTCCTCCCATAAAGAATTGACATACGAAGCTATTTTGCCTTTGAAATCTGAGGATGGTACAAGCAGTTTAGAAGGACGAAGACGGACAGCCTCTTTAGAAAGCCGATCCACCTCTTCGTTGCCTCTGATCCCCACATGACCTGGCACCCAGGCCAACAAAATCTCAAAACCCCTTGAAACTAATGAAGAAAACATGGTAAAAAACTTGATAAGAGCCGGATGTTTTATGTTTCTTGCTCCTATAGCCTCTAAAGCCGAAAGAGAATCTGTGCAAATAAGGAATTTCCTAGACTGGGACTGCCTGATCAACTCCAAAGCCAAAAGTAGTGCAGTAAGTTCCGCACTGTAAATAGTGCTTTCAGAGGGAATGTGTTTGGACAGTTTTTCTCCCGAAGCTGGAACATATGCGGAGGACCCTACACCAACATCGGACTTTGAACCATCAGTAAAAATAACCACATGTTCTTTAAGGTTAGAACACATGTCTAAAAATAATTGTTTATAAATCAAGGAACTCGTGTTCTGTTTGCGCTGCACGGTTAAATCAAACCTAATTTCTGGAGATGAAAACGTCCAAGGAGGTTGTTGAGGAAACTTGGAAACGTCAGAGATGACCCCAACATCAATATCCGCCTCCTCCAGAAAAGGAAGGATGCGAATACCGAAAGGGGGAATACTGGATGGACTTCTTTCATATTTCTCTTGGAAATGAGGATTCATAACACAGTCGTAGGCAGGGTTGTTTGGTTCTGAAAAAAGCTGTGTGTAGTAATTTAAAGCTATTTTTACTCTTCTATGAGAGAGGGAACACTCTCCTGCCTCAGCATATAGGCTATGAACAGGTGTAGTACGAAAAGCGCCAAGGCAGAGGCGAAGACCCTGATGGTGAACTGGGTCTAGGACTTTAAGATACGAGGCTCTTGCGGCGCCGTAAATGATGCTGCCGTAGTCCAACTTGGATCGAACTAACGCCCTGTAAAGATGGAGAAGCGTGCGTTTGTCTGCACCCCAATCCGTATGAGCCACTACACGGAGGATATTCATGGCTTTGAGGCACGATGTTTTCAACTTCTGAATATGGGCTTTAAAATTCAATTTTTGGTCAAAGGTAACACCCAGAAATTTGGCTTCTGTGACAGCAGGAATTTTAGCCTTATCTATGAAAATTTCTGGGGGCGGGAAAAGTTGTCTGAAATTGTGAAAGTGGATGCACTCTGTTTTAACTGATGAAAATTTGAACCCATTTTCAACTGCCCACTGTTGGACTTTATAGACACACAACTCGAGTTGGCGCTGTACACCAGCAAATGTCTTTCCAGATGCATAAAGGGCAAAATCATCAACAAAAAGAGAGCAGTCTGAACCTTGGTTGACAGAGTTTACAACCTCATTTATTTTTATACTAAACAGGGCTGGGGAAAAAAAAGATTAAGATTAAAATTATAGTCCCATCAACGGCTGGGGAAAGGATACTACCCTGTGGAACACCCATTTCCTGCTCATGAATTTCTGACAATGTTGTCCCCACACGGACCTGGAAGGACCTGTCTGCCAAAAACTGTTCTATGAACACCGGGAGATTGCCACGGAAACCCATCCCATGGAGGTCTGACAGGATTCCATACTTCCACGTCGTGTCATAGGCCTTCTCTATGTCGAAAAAAATGGCAACAACATGCCTTTTATCTAAAAAAGAGTTTCGAACAGTGGTTTCCAATCTGATTAAATGGTCCATGGTAGAGTGATGCTTTCTAAAACCACACTGTTCCATGGCTAAAAGCCCATCACTTTCCAATTTCCACATGAGCCTACCATTTACCATTTTTTCCATCACCTTACAAACACAACTTAAGGCTATTGGACGATAGTTGGTGGGGTTTGAATGATCCTTCCCTGGCTTCGGAATGGGAACAATTAGGGCTCTTTTCCATGAAGCTGGGAAAGACCCAGACGTCCAAACCTGGTTATAAACTTGAAGCAGAATGTTAAGACCTGAGTCAGGAAGGTGTTTTAAGAGTTGATAATGAATTTCATCAAGACCAGGAGCAGAATCATGACATGCCTGCAAGGCAGACTTCAGTTCATTTAGATTAAAGGGCAAGTTGTAGTCTTCCTGATTGGGTGAGGAAAAGTCAAGCTTCTTTTTTTCTGCTTGCGTTTTGATCTTTAAAAACGCGGTGGATTTTTGACTAGAGGAAGAGTTGGTTTCTATGGTGGAAGCTAGCAAGTTAGCCACAGCGTGTTTGTCAGTGATGAGTGTATCATCAAGTTTTAAATGGTGGATTGAAGGGCAGCTGTTCTTGCCCCTAATTTTTTTTAACAACTCTCCAGATTTTTTTCTTGGATATGTTTGATGTGAGGGAAGAGCAGAAATTTCTCCAAGACACTCGTCTACTTCCTCTACAAACAAACCTCGCCTTTGCTTTTTTCCTCTGATAAGATCGAACATTCGGGGCCACAGGATGCTGAAAGACTGAACGTTGGGCCCTCTTGCGAATGTTGCAAGCATTCTTACAATCCTGGTTGAACCATGGTGTACCAGGTAATTGTGGACCTGGTTTTGTGAGTGGGATGGTATCTCTCGCACATGATAACAAAACATTAGTGAAGGACTCCGCTGGATCTTCTGATCGGAAGACGATTTCAGCATCTAGCTTATCAGTTATGGCTGAACGAAAGAAATCCCAATTAGCCCTTTTAAAGCAAAAATACTGAGGAAAGGAAACAGGTTCCTTCAAAACTGGAGAAAGTATTACAGGGAAA
>JAMYXO010003651.1:10000-19558 GCA_033310375.1 Conus canariensis | reverse complement strand
ACAGGGGAAAACTGAACTAGTGAGTTATTCCTGACATTTGTACATTTCAGTATCGTAAGACTAGCAAAAGCTAAACTTGCGAGTTGCTTGCTGAAAAAGGACAATTTATCTCTACGTCTACACCTTTAGTGAGTATGTGTGGAGGTAGTCTGTACTGAAGACTATCGTTGGACGGACGTGGTGGCGCCCTCCAGGGAAAACGCCCACTCACACTGCCTCCACGATTAAGCAACAATGATCGGCGGTAGTGGATTTAGTAGCTGTTATCTTGCGTATGTTGGATCAAAACAGGCGCCACTGAACGCCGCCGAAGGGAGTCAGTAGCAGTCCCGTGTCTTCCCTGAACACAATTTGATACTGACTGCTCCTTGTGGATTGCTGATGTCGGGGCTGCAACGAGAACCAGGACGTGACTGTGACGAGGAGCCAGGATGAGCGGCATCAGAAGGGCATGGAAGAAAAACAAATGAATGAAAAAATATCTGCTTCAAGACTGGAAAAGACTGGACTTGAGATGTACCCTGTGAAGTTCAGCTTCTTCGTTATAGTAAGACTGTCAACGATGGATGTGGGATTGTCTGCAGGAGAGTGTCTACATCATTTCAGTAAGAATGGCAAAAGCTTGCAAGGTGCCTCTTGGAAGAGTGTACACATTACTGTATGAACACTGGCAAATACTAGACTTTCAAGTAAGTCATAAAGATTTTCTGTTTCAGTATAATAAGACTAGCAAATACTAGACTTCGAGTTCTGTCCTGAAGACTGTCTTCTTCATATTAGTGAAACTAGCAAAGACAACTTCGAGTTCTAACCTGAAGATTGTCGTCTGCATTATAATGAAATTGCAATACAACTCGAGCTACTGAAGATTGTCGTCTGATATATGAAATTAGTATAACCAGACTTCCAGGTTCTGTCTGAAGATGTCGTCTTCATATAGTAGGACTAGCAATACTAGACTTCAAATTCTGTTCTGAAGATTGTCTTCTTCATTATAGTACGACTGGCAAATACTAGACTTCCAGGTCTATCACAAATATCCTATTTCATATAGTGAGACTGGCAAATCCTAGACTTCGAGGTGTGCCTGAACATATGTCTTTTTCATTATAGTAAGACTGCCAAAATGCATGATTGTCTTCTAGATTCGATTCTGTCCTGAAATTGTCTTGTTCATTATAGTAAGACTGGCAAAAGAATAGACTTTTGTCTTCTAGACTTCGAATTCTGTCCTGAAGATTGTCTTGTTCATTAGACTGGCACAGGCTGGACTTACGAGCTGCCTCACGAAGAACACCTGCATCATTGCAGTAAGACAGGTGGTTGGTTTTCTAAACATCGACTGTGTTTGTTCTGCCATTGAGGCTCATTCTCCAGGACTGTTCTGAAAAATCCTGTACACTTTTTCTTTCTCTGGAAACAATTCATACCATGCCATTGGGAACAATGTTATATGACAGCAGACTTTGAGAGTGGTCGCTAGCTATCTATTCAGCAATGACATTTGCCAGTACAGTATTTTAGCTTATTTTGTTAGATCTAAATGTTTTTCATTGGTTTCATTTTTTTCCCCGTAAGCTGACAGCGAAAAATGAAAACAGTTAATAAGGCATTCAACACGGTCTGGTCTTCCCTGCCTACATGATGTCAGTTACTGCCCAAGGTCTGACCAGTGTGTTGGGCTGATGCACAGGTCAGACCTGCTTAGACCCATGAGACCCTCGTCTTCAATTCTTTCCTCTTCGTTATCAACTTGTCTGTCCATCAGGTGTAAATCCTGCGCATTGTGGTCTCAGAGTGTAGGGAATATGGTGTCGTGTTTATGGACGCAGTGACACTGAAACCGTCAATTGTTAGCACGTGATATATGTCTGTACATTTTTATCTTCTTGTTTATTTCATTGTTAGGATACGCCTTTTTCTGTCTATGGGCTGACAGATCTCAAAACACTATGAATAGTCAGCTGAGCTGTTATAATAAAGAAAAACTAAAGTCATATGTGCTCACAAATTGAAGAATGTGAGTGGATGGTATAATTTCTTGCACTCTCTGTAACATGTCTGTTAACTAAAATTTCTCTTTCATTTTAACAGATTCTTCGAACTTAGAAAAAAGAGAAGTATGGGCTGCGCCTTCCATCATACCATGCTCCAGACACAGTGAAGGCATCATTGGTCCTATGGGCATCAAGCTAAGGGACTTGGACATAACAGGCTTGACTCCAAGCACAGTTCTTTCTTTATATTCTGAACATGGAGTTTTACGTGAACTCTTTCTCCGATGCCTCACCCCTTTGTCCGTTTGCTAGAACTATTTTCGTGTGCGTGTCTCTTCGTATTTATGTAGTCACCAAAGCCACCCACTGCGTTTCTTGCTGAGTATCAGGTCTGTCAGCTTCTTCCCTTCCCTGTTCACCCTCCCCACCGCCCTTAGCAGCGCCAATTACCACACAGAGCGGTTGGTTGGAAACTGGAGTCCACAGGCATTCCTCTGACGCTACATTGTTTCCCTTCCCTCCCTCCCTTCCTTCCTCCCACCACCTTTCTCTCTCCCTTCCTTCCTCACCACCACCACTTTCTTCTTCTCTCCCCTTCCTTCCTCACCACCACCACTTTCTTCTTCTCTCCCCTTCCTTCCTCACCACCACCACTTTCTTCTTCTCTCCCCTTCCTTCCTCACCACCACCACTTTCTTCTTCTCTCCCCTTCCTTCCTCACCACCACCACTTTCTTCTTCTCTCCCCTTCCTTCCTCACCACCACCACTTTCTTCTTCTCTCCCCTTCCTTCCTCACCCACCACCACTTTCTTCTCTCTCTCCCCTTCCTTCCTCCACCACCACCACTTTCTTCTTCTCTCCCCTTCCTTCCTCACCACCACCACTTTCTTCTTCTCTCCCCTTCCTTCCTCTCACCACCACCACTTTCTTCTTCTCTCCCCTTCCTCTCCTCACCACCACTTTCTTCTTCTCTCCCCTCCTCTTCGCACTTTTACATTCCACAGTGTGGTCCGGGCACTGAATATGAAATGCAGGAGAACTGTTTCTCTTTCTTTTTTCTCATAAAGAACACACACACACACACACACACACACACACACACACACACACACACACACACACACACACACACACACACACACACATACACTATATTGACATGCGCTGTTTTCAAATGACGATAGTGATGATGATGATGAATTGTATGTGTGTGTGTGTGTGTGTGTGTGTGTGTGTGTGTGTGTGTGTGTGTGTGTGTGTGTGTGTGTGTGTGTGTCTTTTCTATTGCAGTTTGCTTCTTTTTATTTCTCTCTCTCTCTCTCTTCTCTCTCTCTCTCTCTCTCTCTCTCTCTCTCGCTCTGTCTCTCGATCTGTCTCTCTCTCTGTCTATCTCTCTGTCTGTCTGTCTGTCTCTCTCTCTCGTTAAGTTGTATGTGTTGTGTGTGTTGTTTTTTTGTGGAGAAGAGAGAGAGACAACAGAGAGAGAGAGAGAGAGAGGAGTGTGTGTGTGTGTGTGTGTGTGTGTGTGTGTGTGTTGTGTGTGTGTGTGTGCGAAAATGTGCTGAACAGAGACATAACCTGAACGAGAATGTAAGTGTGTTTGTGTGAGGTGTTGTTTGTGCATGTGTTGTGTGTTGTGATGTGTCATGAGCTGTGCTTGTGGAGTGGGTTAAATTAGCACTCAGATGTAATGGTTTTCTGCTGCCAGGATTTTGGTCATTCAATGCATTCGGTCATTGAAGTGCCATCGGGATCGAGTTGCACTCTGTCAGATCAAACTCAGACACCAAGAAAGAATGGCATTTCCCTGCCCGTCCTAACACACTGCAGTGGACGTTGACGTCAAAACCTGAGTAAAGCTAACTAACTTTTGCTCCTGTACAGCATGGCTAGTCTAGGAGTTTTTTTTGCTTCCATATTCTCCTTCACCGCTTCTATCCCTAAGCAGCGCCAATTACCACGCTAAGTAGTTGGTTTGTAACACGAGTCTGGAAGCATTCCTCTGACGGTACACTGTTCTGTACCTCCCTGCCCTTCCCATCTCCTCCCTCCCTCCCTCCCTCCCTCCCTCTCTCTCTCTCTCTCTCTCTCCATTTCTCACTCCATTTTCTCTCTCTCTCTCTCTTCCGTTCTTCTTCTTCTTCTTCTTCTTCTTCTTCTTCTTCTTCTTCTTCTTCCACACCTTCAGATTCCACAGCGTTTGTTTTGGGGGTACTGGTTACGTACTGTCGGAAGAAAATGTTATGACACAATAATGTGCCTGATAGTATTTTTTTTTTTAGTGAGGGGCGATGTGGGGGGGGGGGGGGGGGTAGAAGGAATGAGGGTGTCTTTGTTTTACGAGAACGTCTTTCTTCATTTGTTTGCCTTTTCTTCCCCTGTCTGTGTGGTTCTATCTCCTCCTGTCAGTCTTTCTTCCCTCCCCTCTGTCTCTGTCTTTTAAGCTGTACAGTCTATCAGACTCTCCTTGTGTGTTTGTCTGCTTCTCCCCTCCCGCTGCTCCCCTACACCCCACCCCCACAGCTCCTCCTTCCCTTCCTCATCCTCCTCTCTCCTCTCTCCCCTCTCTCTCTCTCTCTCTCTTGGAGTACCGAGTTTCTTTGTGTCTGTCTGACAGTCTGCTTGCCTGCCTGTCTGTCTGTCTATCCGTCTGTCTTTGTTTGTCTGTCTCTGTCTGTCTGTCTCTCTCTGTTTCAGTGTCTGTCTGTCTGTCTGTCTGTCTGTATGTCTGTCTGTCTGTCTCTCTCTCTCTCTGTCTCTCTCTGCCGGTGTCCTCTTCTCTTCTCTCTTTCGATCTCGCCGAGTCACTCCTCTCTCTGTCTTTGTCTTTGGCTGTCTGTCTGTCTATCTGTCTGTCTGTCTGTCTCTCTAACTCTTCTCTCTCTCTTCTCCCCACCCCAGTACCTTTGGCTGCAACTAGGATGAATTGTTTTCAACAGTCTTAATTTGTTTTCAGTTTTTCTTCTTGAAAGTGTGGGCAACCACGCCAATCTGTGGAGGACTGTTTTCTGTGGAGAGTCTGGTGAAGACTTGGTCCCCTCACTGTCTTCCTTGTACATGGAAGCAAGAAGAAACCTCACTGTCATCGTTCTCCACATAAGCCACAAGCGCTCTGGGTTGATCGCAAGAGTTGAGATTCCAAGAGTTGAGAAGCCAAACAGAGTTTGTTTACCATGAAATAATAGTCTCTGTTTTTCTACACTGATCATACATTTAAGTTCAAAGTGCTGAACGTATAAAGAAATCCATTCGTCAGAATAACTGCACGCAAGAAACACTTAGGGAGGGTGTGGGGTGGTGGGATCGTCTCTCAGTATTGTGTATGTTCTCACCTCCTGATGATTCTGCGCTAGTATTTTCTTCTTGTCTGTCGCTCTTTTGGACCATGTCTTATTCATCTTTTGTTGTTGTTGTTTTGTTTACAGTGGTTAATTGTTTATGTCTCCGTATAGTAAATGCACCATCTTTGTTGTAGAAAGTGCTTACTCCTGTTTCTCCGGTTGTACTTAACAACATGCCCTTTCTCTCAAATTCCCCACAGACATATTTCATACATATTTCATACATCACTGGTGGCACACCATCTGTTGGAGCGGTCCATCTGACGCGACAGCTCTGTGCCACACAGAAACCACACCCTTCTCTCACAGCTCACCCCTTCCTTTCACCATCCCAGGGGCACACCATCACAAATCAGCCCGGGTCACAAAGGGCCACTACTCTGCCTGACCGATTAGGCCAATCACAACGAAACGCTCTAATTGGGTGTCTCTGCGGGAACTCTCTCTCTCTCTCTCTCTCTCTCTCTCTCTCTCTCTCTCTCTCTCCTCTCTCTCTCTCTCTCTCTCTCTCTCTCTCCCCTAGTGCATCCAGACAGTTTGTAAGTCTTCCAGTCTTCTTAGAGATTTACTGGGTTAGGGTTAAAGAAGGGATGGTCTGGGGGTGGGAGATTAGGGATGAGGAAGAGGTTTTAGGAGTGCAGGGGTGAGGTTGGAGAGATTGTATGGGAACGATGGTGGCATGAAGAGGGGTGTGTATGTGTGTATATGTGTGTGTGTGTGTGTGGGGGGGGGGGGGGGTATTTGACGAATTATAATTTTTCCTGAAAACTTAATTGCTAAAATTCACAAAAAGGAGGGGGAAGGTGTGATTGTTTCCATCAGATCTGATCATTTCTGACATTGGTAATTCCATTTCCCTCCCCCACTCCCAACACTTTTATTTCATCAAAAGTCTCACAGGGATTTTTGCTCTCTCTTTCTGTCTCTGTCTGTCTGTCTGTTTGTCTGCCTGTCTCTTCTCTCTCTCTCTCTCTCTCTCTCTCTCTCTCTCTCTCTCTCTCTATATATATATATATATATATAAACAGATAACAACAGGAGCAAGAAGATGTTCATAAGGGCGACAACGAATACACAAGGATCGAAAAGAGAAGAAGAAGGAAAGAAAGAAAGAAAGAAAGAAAGAGAAAGAAAGACAACACACAAAAAAACGAAAAAAAAGAAAGAAAAATAAACAACAACAACTAAAAAAGGAAAGAAACACACACACACACACACACACACACACACACACACACACACACACACACACACACACACACACACACACACACACACACCAAGAAGTGTTTATCTCAGTTAGATAGGTTTCAGTGTGGGGGAGGTTGCAGGCGAAGGTTAAAACGAGAGCAAAAGCAGAATGACTGAGCCGTCAAACGAAGGAATAACAAATAAACACGACGCGTTTCGACCTATTGGGTCTTATTCAGGCACAACAAATAACATTCAAAACAAAGAAACCGAAGGCTAAAGGACAGTCTCTTCGATCTGAAATTTGTTTGACACTGAAAATAGGTCAGTTGGTAGAGCGCCGGATTCGTAATCTTGGTGATCCTGGGGATGCGGGTTCGAATCTCCGCCGGGCCGTTTCAGTACATGGGGGGGGGGGGGGGGGGGGGGGGGGGTTCCCTCAGAGTTAACATTGGTTCTGACTCCATTTCCCAAAAGTCCTTCGAATGACACTATAAACCGAGGTTCCGTGTGTGAACGCACGCATAACATCTTGCACACACGTAAAATCCCATCACCAACTTTTGGAAGAGAAGGCCATTTTGGCCGTTGGTATGGATGACACGTCACACATACCATGCACCCTGCGTGAGAAATGGAAAGAATGAAGGAAGTAAGGAAATTGAGTGAACAGTATTGAACGATATGGACTGGATGACATGGGAAACGACTGAATGAAGCGCCAGCTGGCAGCTAAAATTCCAAAATGGAGGGGGAAGGTGGGATTGTTTCCAATCAGATCTGATCATTTCTGACATTGGTAATTCCATTTCCCTCCCCCACTCCCAACTCTTTTATTTCATCGCAAGTCTCACAGGGATTTTTGCTCTCTCTTTCTGTCTCTGTCTGTCTGTCTGTCTGTTTGTCTGCCTGTCTCTCTCTCTCTCTCCCTCTCTCTCTCTCTTTCTCTCTCTCTCCCTCTCTGTGTGTGTGTCCACCTGTCTGTCTGTTTGTCTCTCTGTCTGTCTGTCTGTCTGTCTGTCTGTCCGTCTGTCTCTCTCTCTCTCTCTCTCTCTCTCTCTCTCTCTATCTAATATATAAAGGGCAAATTCTGTGTTGTGTGTGTGTGTGTGTGTGTGTATGTACGCTATAGACTCAAAAACGGCTCAACCGATTGAAATGAAATTTGGCAGGTACGTCCGTTGTGACCCGAGGATGGTTTTGGGCTAATCTCTAAAAAAATAAAACCGTTAAAAACCGTTAAAAAAACTGTTTATAACGGTTTCAAAGACATCTTTTTCCTCTGCTTTTCTTCAAATAGCCGTTGTGACATTGCACAGGTACAGGACTACTTCTCTAAAATTAAAACCGTTATTTGGCAGTTAAAAAACGTTATTTATAACAGTTAAAAACCGTTAAAAACACCAAACCCTATAAAAGAAACTGTTTAAAACCCGATCTTCTTGAAATTTAGCAGGTACGTCTGTTGTGACCCGAGGATGGTTTTGGGCTAATCTCTAAAAAAATAAAACCGTTAAAAACCGTTAAAAAACTGTTATAACGGTTTCAAAGATATATTTTTCCTCTGCTTTTCATCAAATGGCCGTTGTGACATTGCACAGGTACATCGAACCTAGAGGGACATCTCCCGAGTAACATAGGGTCATTGGACAGTTTCTACGACAGTTATTTATGACCGTTAAAAACCGTTAACAACACGTACCCCCCTAAAAACGATCAAAAATACAATCTTTTCTGAGGTTGGCGGCAAAGGGAGTCCTCGGATCGCCACCAAACTTGGCATGAGTCTAGAAGGACATACTGTGAATAACATTGGGTCATTCGATAGTTTTTATGACCGTTATTTATCACCGTTAAAAAGCGTTATTTTCTAACTTTAGACCTTTCTTGATGAAATTTGGTATACAGGTGTAGTTTTAAATGCTGAACAATGATATACAACTTACACGAACCGAAACTTAAAATTGACCGTTAAAAACCGTTATTATATAAATTTAGACCGTTCTTGATGAAATTCGGTATACATATGCAGTTTTACACGCTGAACAATGATATACAATTTACACGAACGGAAACTTAAAAATTGACCGTTAAAAACCGTTATTATATAAATTTAGAGCGTTCCTGATGAAATTCGGTATACAGATGCAGTTTTACACGCTGAACAATGATATACAACTTACACGAACGGAAACTTAAAATTGAGCGTAAAAACCGTTAAGATCCGTTATTTTCTAAATTTAGACCTTTCTTGATGAAATTTGGTATACAGGTGCAGTTTTACACGCTGATCAATGATAGACCACTAATATGAACAGAAACTTAAAATTGACCGTTAAAAACCGTTAATTTCTAAATTTAGAGATGGTATCACCGTTAAAAAAGCGTTATTTTCTAAATTTAGACCTTTCTTTGATGAAATTTGGTATACAGGTGTAGTTTTCAATGCTGAACAATGATATACAACTTACACGAACCGAAACTTAAAATTGACCGTTAAAAAATCGTAGCTGACTTCCCTGGAGAGGAAACTCTGAACAGATCTGTTGACACGGCCAAGAATGATGATGAGGCAGTCCTTTATCCACAAGAACTCCTGAACTCCATTGAGATTTCTGGACTTCCACCACATGAACTGTTGCTGAAATCTGGAGTCCCTATTATCATTCTCCACTCACTGGACCCGCCAAAGGTGATCAATGGCACCCGATGTGTCTTCACCAGACTGCACAGGAACGTTGTAGAAGCGAAAATATCATGTGGCCCCCACAAAGGTTAACCGGTGCTGCTCCCCAGAATTCCTCTGGAACCCATGGACTCACCCTGCCATTCCAGTTCTGACGGCTTCAGTTTCCCATGAAACCAGCTTTCGCTCTGACAATCATCAAGAGCCAGGGTCCGACATTTTCATCCCTTGGGGCAGACCTGACCGTTCCGTGTTTTACACATGGAATGTTCTACGTTGCAGCATCACGAACTGGAAACGCAGAAAACACTGACTATACTTGCGCCAAACAGGGAGACCAGA
>JAMYXO010003651.1:0-5000 GCA_033310375.1 Conus canariensis | reverse complement strand
TACCTGGACATTACGATGATCGTACGATCTCCATTTTCAATCCAGTGCTCTCTAACCCTGAGATATCCACCTCTGGTAACGACAACAATGTTTCGTTTTGCCATTATTCACCTTTTATTGAAGAACACTGGCAGCTAGACAAAGACTATTCAGCTGAGTTTGAAGATCAACAACTGTTTCGGATAATATTTTGTAAAACGTCTATCGTAATTTGTGCACCAAGTCTCCCATTAGAAACAATGTTAGGCTTTGATTTACAAATAAACAGAGATAAAGGGATGGGGCTATACATGTCACCTTGTTTCATGCTACAGGTTTACTGAATGAAACCTGATATATTTCCCCCTCATCTAAGTTTAGCTTTCACTTTGATATACATACTCACTATGCACTTATATAGCTTGCCATGTATACCATTTTCAATAGCATAGGCTATAGAATACTCCTATTTACAGAATCATAGGCTTTTAAAAAAAAATCAATGAAAGCAGCATACGGTTTATGATTCAAAGAAAATTCTTTGAGCGAGAGAGAGAGAGAGAGAGAGAGAGAGAGAGAGAGAGAGAGAGAGAGGAGATAGAGAGAGGGAGAGAGAGAGAGAGAGAGAGAGAGAGAGAGAGAGAGAGATAGAGAGAGAAAGGCAGACAAAGACAGACAGAGACAGAGAGAATCCAGACCCTGCCTTGCAAATGGGGTGAGTACTTAGCTAGCTCCAACTAGGAATGTTTTGAAAAATAGACATATATTCAGACAAAACAATATGGAACCGTACTTTATTTGGAGAACTGGACAACATATCGTATTTCTTATAACATTGTCTGTTGCTGAATAGGCCAATTTTCATTTGGAAATGTCCAGTCAAAATGAAGAAATAATCTTTTCTAGTGTATATCCAGATCAAATCTTCAATGTCACAAATGTTAACACACTTTTTCTTTACACATCATTCTGTGGGCTAGTTTGAATAAGGCCATTATGCACTTGCCATCTAAATCTACCAGCCTTTGACAAAAAAGACGAATGAACAGATTCTGATTTGTAATACTGTGAGTTCGCCAAACTTCCCCAAATCCATATTCACACAAAAGTTGACGGATGTTGTAGCTCCCAAGATTTCTTTCCATTTGCATCCCTTTCTGTCGGCAGATATATTTTCCTTACCAGTGCACAATCTTTTCTGCATGAAAGCTTTAAGAAATGGGGGAAACATAGATGCATCAATAATAGTGGTTACCCTTTCTCCCGAGACGAATTGATTAGAAATGCGCATATCTAAGCCTTCTAGATGCACAGGCATGCAGAATGATTTGTATGAGAGAGAGAGAGAGAGAGAGAGAGAGAGAGAGAGAGAGAGAGAGAGAGAGAAGAGAGAGAGAGAGAGAGACAGAGAGAGACAGACAGATTAAAAAATTATATATAATATATATATATATACGCAGAGATCGACCGACCGACTGACTGAGGAAAACATTCTTGCCAGTAGATAGCGAAGAGGAGTCCCAACTTGCTGACACCAGACACAAGAGAGGAGAAGAAAGGGAGGAAATCAAACTACTGTCACTGGAATTCATCTCCATCCATAATGCAGCCAGCCACACACATGGAATTCATCTCCATCCCTAATGCAGCCAGCCACACACATGGAATTCATCTCATCCATAATGCAGCCAGCCACACACATGGAATTCATCTCCATCCATAATGCAGCCAGCCACACACATGGAATTCATCTCCATCCATAATGCAGCCAGCCACATGGAATTCATCTCCATCCATAATGCAGCCAGCCACACACATGGAATTCATCTCCATCCCTAATGCAGCCAGCCACACACATGGAATTCATCTCCATCCCTAATGCAGCCAGCCACACACATGGAATTCATCTCCATCCCTAATGCAGCCAGCCACACACATGGAATTCATCTCCATCCCTAATGCAGCCAGCCACACACATGGAATTCATCTCCATCCCTAATGCAGCCAGCCACACACATGAAATTCATCTCCATCCATAATGCAGCGAGCTACACACATGGAATTCATCTCCATCCTAATGCAGCCAGCCACACACATGGAATTCATCTCCATCCCTAATGCAGCCAGCCACACACATGGAATTCATCTCCATCCATAATGCAGCCAGTCACACACATGGAATTCATCTCCATCGCTAATGCAGCCAGCCACACACATGGAATTCATCTCCATCCATAATGCAGCCAGCCACACACATGGAATTCATCTCCATCCCTAATGCAGCCAGCCACACACATGGAATTCATCTCCATCCATAATGCAGCCAGCCACACACATGGAAGTCATCTCCACCGATAATGGAGCCAGCCTCCCGGTATTTGTTCTGGGGGCGGCGCTCAGTGCACAAGCTGCAAGAGGCTGCTCGGAAATCCAGTTAGCTGGGGATGAAACGTGGAATCTATCTAGCCGAATGTTCGTTATCCTGGTGGATGAGATATGGAGGATGGGGGGCAGTGGGGGTTTATCAGGGAGGTGGGGGGGGGGGGGTAGGCGAGAGAGAGAGAGAGAATCCGATTTATCTTGGGATGAAACATGATCTTGTCTCTTGAAGAATCCCAAGTGGTGTTTACAATTTTTTTCCTCTTCCCCTCGTTCTTCTTCCGAGTCTGACTGTGTGGACAGTGTCAGAGGTGGATTGTTTTGTGTTTGTAATGCTCAGAGATCTGTACATTGTGGATATGTTACCTTCTCCCTCCTCTCACCCCTCCCCCTTTCCCCTGCCACCCCGCCCCCCATCCCCTACGTCTTGCTCCTGGGCATGTAAGGGGTGTTTGTTGCAGAATGTTGTTTCAGGATCTGGGATAATCTGTTCGACATCGATACTGGAGGGTGCGGATGTACATCATCCGCAGCGATTAAATTATGATATAGTTTACACACTGAATGTGGTGGGAGGGAAGCAAAAGATAGGACCAGCAGAATTCGTAAGGAATACACTAGGGCAGTATTGGTGACGACTTTAATGTTAATTTCAATGTCTGCCTAAGAAATGCCACTCTCCATCAGAATTTGAATAAGTAATTTATGTGCTTTATTTCAGTCCGGGGAAAAGTTCGACTTGAAACAGGCGACTAGACAGTGATAGAGAGAGAGAGAGAGAGAGAGAGAGAGAGAGAGAGAGAGAGAGAGAGAGAGAGAGACAGCAGACAGACAGACAGACAGACAGACAGACAGACAGACAGACAGACAGAGAGACAGAGACAGAGACAGAGACAGAGAGAAGGTTGTATAAATGTCAGATTCTCGCTTATGCAACGTTGACACACAAGCAGTCAGACAAACAGACGAGAGTTCCTCCTTTTAATTAACAACTGAATATTCACATTATTTCAATACAATACTTTTTACTATGGTTTCAAGTAATCACACAACTGTTAATACGAATACATGTACCAGGTTGTCATGGGGGACTCACCGATACTTTTCTTTTAAAAGTTGGCATCAAACAGCACCACAGTAAAATCTCTTTCAGCAAACAAAACTCCCTTGTCCTCACAGACCTTTAGGCAGTTTTAATTCCTGGATTTGGCTTCAACAAACCACAAAACCTTCACAATCTCCGAGACGTCGCGTGGACTTACAAAACATAAACTGTGCCTATCCCTCTCAGGGAAAAAATAGATCGTGTGTTTGTAGTCAATCTGTGGGAAAAGTTCCTGAAAAGAACAGAAAAACAATCATTTTGCTTACATCGATTCAGATAAATTTTTTTTTTTTTTTTTTTTTTGGTTGCTGTCCCAACCTCTGCGCCACCTCAGAGGCAGTGCACCCACACCGCTCATTCCGACACCCCGTCCACAGCCACAGCCCGGTCGGCCCCGCCGCAGCCCCGGCACCGGCAATCCACAGGGAGCAGTCAATGTCAAGTCGTCAAGAGGCAACCCACCGGAGGAGACACTGCACTGCTGCCGAGTCACTTCAGTGGTGTTCAGTGGCGCCTGTTCTGGTCTAACATACGCAGGACACCACCTACTAAGCCCCCTACTGACGACAATAATTGCTTAGTCGCGGAGCCGGCGTGAGTGAGCTCTCCCTCCGGAGGGCGCCACCACGTCCGTCCAACGACAGCCCCCATGGACTCGCCGATATCGGTGACCCCGACGGAACCAAACCAAGGCCACAGACGTGGAGAGGACATCGAAATTGAGGTCACCATGAGAGCAGGGCATGAAGGGCCACAGAATTTGAGACATTTTTTTAATGCTGATCGATGAGAATGAGTATGATTAAGATGATGCTACGGAATTCCATTCCGGTCTGAGACTACATGACAGGGCTGTACTCTACGCTTCCTTTCATAATATATCCCGGCGTCAACCAGGCCCGAGAGATACAGGCACCTGCAGTGTTGGTCAGGAAATTTGAGCAACACTCTCAGAAACGCATCCATTAAGTGGATGAAACTCGACTGTGTGGTCCCAGTCTTCCCAACTGAGTCCGCAGCAAACTCAACTCTGGGTAGGAGCCGGTCGGGGCAGAAAAACCCACATGACTCTGATGGGATTCGAACCCACGACCTCCCAGCCGGGAGTCCGCGACGCTAACCACTTCGCCACGGCGGCTGGTCAGATAATATCTTTATCTGTGGAAAGATTAATCTTCGTTCTGACTCCTTTCTTTTCACCGCATGTTTTACCTGGAGGTTTGCTAAGCCTATCATAGGTCAGCCGTGATCTTCACCTTATTTTTATCATGACCCCCTCCGTGTGATCAAAATAAACAAACAAACAAACAAAACAAAACGAAAAACAAAAACACAATTCAAACTCTGTCAATGATAATTTTTCTTCTGTTTTCTTAACACTCGTCTTTTTTGTAAGTTCTTGATTCCTGATCATGGCAATGATAAGCCTTCTCCTGCATTCTCTAAACTGGTCCTCTTTATATATTCATAATTCTTAATTAAGGCAATGATCATCCTTTGTCTGTTTTCTTTACACTGGTACTCTTTTCATGTTCGT
>JAMYXO010003650.1:0-10000 GCA_033310375.1 Conus canariensis | reverse complement strand
AGAAGGCGACTAATACAGCCGCTTACAGTGTCCTCACCCGAAGATCATGACCACAGCGCTAGAAAAGAGGAAGGCATTAGGACAAAGGGGATGGAGAGAGAGAGAGAGAGAGAGAGAGAGAGAGAGAGGGTCAGGGTGACGGGCAGAGAAGAGTTGAAGAAAGAAGACAAAGAAATTTTTACAAGAAGAGATCACGACTGCCCAAGACAAATCCAATCATGTAGACAACCACGCGCACATCTCGACCACACGCATCCTAGATCAGGAGAATCCCCCACCCCCACCCCCCACTCCCATCCTCCCCCATCCCTTAGCCTCGAGTCAAAAGACTCGTACAGTCAAGCCTTAAGGTATGTGTACACAGGAAAGGGAGAATTGTCGGACAACGCTGTGGATGTTCTGTGCGTGGCCGAGAGTCCGCCTCCGAGACCTTAGGTCCTGTTCAGGCAGGATGAATAACGTTCAGTTCAGATTATCTTGCCTGAAGACCTAAGAGGTCGAAGCGCGACGTGTTTTGTCTTGTGTGAATTGTGTGTCCATGTTAACCGGCGGAGTTAAGATTCCTTTTAAAAGAGGACAGGTCAAATGTCGGCAGCTTCAGGAGTTTACCTTACAACACATTTTTTCATTTGAATGCTCTCTCGGACAGAAAATTTGTTGTTTATCACAGTTGGATTACCGATTGAGTTTTACTTTCACTCGTTGACGGTTGTCATTTATAAAAAGCATGTCTGTCCTGTGTTCTTCTCCCGAAATTTGGGACACTAATTGCTTACTGTTGTAGTGAATGCCAACATGTCAGTTCTGTACCAGCCATCGTGGCCAAGTGGTTAACGTCGCGGGTCCCCGGCTGGCAGGTCGTGGGTTCGATTCCCATGAGAGCCATGTGGGACTTTTCTTCCCTGACCGGCTCCTGCCCAGGGCCGAGTTGGCTACGGGCTCAGTTGGGAAGACTGGGACCACACAGTCGAGTTTCATCCACTGAATGGATGCGTCTTTGAGAGTGTTACTCAAATTTCCAGACCAACACTGCAAGTGTTTGTATCTCTCGGGGTTGGTTGACACCGGGATATATTATGGAAGTAAGCATGTAGTACAACCCTGTCATGCAGTCTCAGTACAGAATGGAAATCCGTAACATCATCCTCATTCTCATCGATCAGAATAAAAAGTTTCAATTTATTTGGCCATTCATGCCCTGCTCTCGGTGTCCTCAGTGTTGATGTCCTCTTTGCGTCTGTGGCCTTGGTGTGATTCCGTTGGGGTCAGCGGAATCGGCAAGTATGTTGGACGGACATGGTGGCGCTCTCCGGAGGGAGAGCTCACTCACGCCGGCTCCGCGACAAACCGATTGTCGTCAGTAGGGGCTTAGTAGGTGGTGTTCTGCAGTATGTTGGATCAGAACAGGCGCAACTGAACACCACCGAAGTGAGTTGGCGGCAGTGCAGTGTCTCCTCGGGTGGGGTTGCCTTTTGACGACTTGACATTGACTTTTGACTGCTCCCTGTTGATTGCCGGTGCCGGGGCTGTGGCGGGCCTGGATGTGGCTGTGGACGGGGGCTTGAAATGAGCGGCGTGGGTGCAGTGCCACCGATGTGGCACAAAAGATGGGACAAAAGAAAAAACACGAAACAAACAAAAGTTCCGTCAGTTATGTCCCTTGTCTGTTCCTGCAGATCTGGAACACCCTCTACTTCACCATGGTGGTGCTGTCCGTGCTCTTCTACTGCTTCGAGACGACCATGGCCTTCCGCGACCTGGAGCCGTGGGTGGCCGTCTACGCCGCCTTCTACAACGTCAGCGTGGACCAGTTCATGTCCCTGCAGAACCTCAAGGCCAAGTACGGCGCCAGCTCCGCCCAACCCTGGCTCCGTCATAGCCAGGAGGCCATCTTCGGCTTCTTCGTGGTGGAGTTCGTGGTCCGCTTCATGATCTGCCCGCGGAAGAAGTACTTCGTGACGCAGGTGAAGAACTGGCTGGACGTGGTGCTGCTGCTGCAGAACGGCATCACCATCTTGCTGGAGAACGTGGTGCTGGAGATGAAGCCTCTGCAGAACTGGACGGACGCGGAGAGCGACGCGCTCATCTTCTTCTACTCGCTGTCCGTGCTGCGCGTGCTGCGTATCTTCTACCTGGCCAAGAGCTTCGACGCCATGAAGGTGGGTGGGAGACGGGTGGACTGGAGTGCGTTTTGTTTTACTTTTTCTCCTTTCTTTCGTTCTTTCTGTTTTCCTTCCATTTTCTCTCCGTGTGTTTTTTGTCATACTTTTCTTTCTCCCTTCTTTTCTTTATTTTTTTTTTATTTCTTCTATTTTCTCTCATGTGTGTTTTGTCTTCCTACTTCCGGTCTGACTTCCTTTCTTTCTTGCTTTCTTTTTCTCTGCGTGTGTATTTTGTCCTATTCCTTTCTTTCTTGCTTTCTTTTTCTCTGCGTGTGTATTTTGTCCTATTCCTTTCCTTTTGCTTTCTTTTTCTCTGCGTGTGTATTTTGTCCTATTCCTTTCTTTCTTGCTTTCTTTTTCTCTGCGTGTGTATTTTGTCCTATTCCTTTCCTTTTGCTTTCTTTTCATTCTTTCTTTTTCTCTATCTTGCTGTCTGTCTTTCTTTCTTTCTTTCTCGCATACACAGAGTGAATGTGTCGCTGCACCAAACAATAGAACGTAAATAAAACTCTGACGACTTGTATCAGACGCCAGCACACTAAAAAGTCCGCCTGAGAATGTCCATTAGTGATAGAACATACAGACTGGCATAGTGCGCAAGAGTTGTGGTTACATGTTGGGGGGGAAAAAAAAAAAAGGGGGGGGGGGGTGTAAGAGGAGGATGGAGGCCCCAGCTTAAAAGAACAAGGGGAAAAAGTTTTTAAAAGTTAAGATTTGTTTGATGTGGAAAAAGTAGGAGGCTGGAGAACAAAAACATAATAAAAAACCTCGACTGTGTGGTCCCAGTCTTCCCAATTGAGCCCGTGGCAAACTCGGTAGAAAAAATCCCACAGGGCCCTGACGGGGCTCGAACCCGCGACCTCCCAGCCGGGAGTCCGCGACGCCAACCACTTCGCCACGGCGGGTGGTTATGTTATCCTGTGACTTCGTTTTTTTAGCCGGAGCGCCGTGCATCCCCTGGTCCTCAGATTCATGTTCTTAACTGGTTGAGGCTTTCCAGCCAGTGTCAACTTCACCACACTTCTCCTGCGTGCGTTCCTGCGTTTATCTTAACGCAGGTTTTTAAAGTGCTTGCAGGGCTGCGAGTCTTTGTGGTGCCACTGACTGCCTGAGTATGATGGTGTCTCCTATACCCCTGTGTGATGACTGATTTATCCTGGCCGTTCTTTCCGAGTCATAGCGTCGATGCTTGTCAACTCAGCACCCCTCCTACCCCCCACCCCCCTCCCCGGCCTCCCTGTCAAGACTCTCCAGACTCGTGACCTGTCTGTTGCCTCAGCTGCTTCAGGGATCATCTAACGAATGAAGGGGGTCAAGGTCACGACTCCAGCATGCAGAGTTATCTACTCCTGCCACCACTACCACTGATCGCAGGATTCGAGGTCACGAGGCCAACATGAAGCGATATCCACTCCGGCCACTATGGCTAACACGTGACTGCAGGGGTCAAGGCCACGAGGTCACATTAAATGAGTTAATTTTTGAGTTATCCATTCTTGACAGAGGGGATGGATCATCTGACCTCAGGGGTCAAGGTCACGAGGCCAGGAAGCGGAGTTATCCGCTCGTCGTCAGGCCAGGAATGGAACAGTTCCGGTGTGGTGAAGACGGCTGTTCATTGGGCTGTTCATTGGGCTGTTTCGGTGGCCATTCTCAGTCTTCGGGATGTCGAGAGGGGAGATCAGTCGGTACACCAGTCAGAGAACATTAGCATATTTTTCTCTTTTCTCCAACCTCCATATTTTCCCACAATTTTTCCCCACGTTCTTTCCTTTTCTCTTTAACTTTTTTTTTTGAGGGTGGGTTCTCCGTCCTCATGTTTTTCGTTATCAACTCTTTCACTATACAAAACTGTTATTTTAACGATGGAAATTCTCATGTGAACTCTAGTGTTTCAGTGCTTGATTCAGAGTGTCTGGGGTTATAAATGTGCTGATGTTGGTGCGCTGACACGTTCATTCTTTGTTGCAACAAAGAGAAAGGACAGACAGGCAGACACGGAGAAAGAAACGAAAGGAAGAGGAAGAAGGGAAGGGAGACAACGAAAAAATACGTAGCCGTGCAAAAGCTAACAAATTGATCACATAAGTTGTTTCGTGAATGAACATTAGTATTTACAATTACGTGAAAAATGGCTGGATATAATTTAAAAAAAACACAAACCCTTTCTTTTTTTAATGTTTGGTCTGTAAAGACAACTGTTTTGTATCAAAGATTCAGCGTTTTTTTTTTTTTTTTTTTTTTTTTTTTAAATAAGAAGGAAATTGAATTCGATGCTAGGTTAAACACTTAACAAATTTTGTTTCTATAGTTGATATGCAAGTCAGGCTTGCCCTTTGGCTAGAGTGAGTGGTAAGAGCCAGGATCTCAGGTCAACCGGTTGGTCAGTTCCTGGCTTTGTTTTTTTTTTCTCTCTTGGAGATCGTCTTTGGTTTCATGTTGAGGGCGATAGTCTTTCTCTCGCCATCTTTTAGTGCAACTCCTCTCTGTCTTTCTCTGTCTCTCCTCTCTTCCTGTATCTGAGTCTGTTTTTCTGTCTGTTTCTCCTCAAAGCGAGAAGAAATCATTTTACTGTGCATCTAACACAGCATTTAAACTTCGATATGTAGATCGCTCATAACTGATAATTCATATCGCTCATAACTGATAATTCAATGTGTAAATTACTCATAACTCTGATAATTCGATGTGTAAATTGCTCATAACTCTGATAATTCAACGTGTAAATCGCTCATAAATCTGATTTTCTTTTACCCCCCCCCTAATTTGGTTTACTGTGGTTACGCATACCTTTTCAAAAAGAGCCGTGGCGTTAATAAATAAATCATCATCATTGTTCTCCACCTCCCCCCCCCCCTTCTCCGTGTCGTTGACATTCTTCACACTACCACCCTTCCTTGAAGCCAGTCTCTTCTCAGGTCAAAACAAAATGTATTAGCAAAGTTGTTCGTGTGTGTGAAAAGTTGCTCGCGTTCCTTTTGGATTTTGCGATGGGTACTTCAGTCCAGTGTTCTCATTATTCAGATGGTTCGTTCACTTTTGAAATCGCCTATTATCTTAATGTCTTTTTTCATACTTCATTGAGGGCAAGATGTAAAAAAGCCTGAACCGCGCTTATTCTTTTCCCTCGGCAGAAAAAAAACATGGGTTTCTGAGGGAGACTGACAGTTTCCATTTGGTCTAAAATCTTACAGAAGAAAGATTAAAAAAATTTCTAGTGATTAAAAAATTTTTTAGGTGTATTTTAAAGAATTGCGTTGATGCGGTTTTTTTTTATGATTTGTAAGTTCACTTCAGCGTGGTGACGGTCCTGATATGGCCCTTTGGTCTGATGGGCTATAAGCTTCGTCCGTCGACATGGTTCGGCTGGATAGTCTTTGTATCTTTGTCTGCCCGTGCGTGCGCGCGTGTGTGCGCGCGCGCGCGTGTGTTTGTGTGTGTGTGTGTGTGTGTGTGTGTGAGAGAGAGAGAGAGAATTGTAGTAAAAAGGCCAAACAAGCAATGTAAACAAATATAATCCAATATTTCGTGTGGCTGCTCTTTTTCAAGAACGAAACACTGTTTAATCACGTAAAAAAAAATGTGCGTGCGTGTGTCTGTATGTCCCCCACAGATCCTGCTGCTGTCCACCAAGTCCAGCCTGAAGGTGCTGGTGCTGCTGACCATCTGCGTGCTGTCGCTGGCCACCATGTTCGGCGCCTCCGTCTTCCTGGCCGAGGTGCTGGCCAACGAGTTCACCTTCGTCAGCATCCCCAACGGCATGTGGTACGCCATCGTCACCATGACCACCGTGGGCTACGGCGACGTGGTGCCGGTCAGCACGGCGGGCCGACTGCTGGGCATGGTGTGCGCCCTGTGCGGGGTCATCGTCATGGCGTTGCCCATCGCCGTCATAGCCTCCCGCTTCACCACCTACCACGACAACCTCTCGGCCCGCCAGCAGAGGAGGACCCGCCTCTCCTTCCTGAAGGACCACCCCGTCTTCCAGAGGAAGAGCGAGGGGGGTCGGCCTCCGCCAGCCAGGCACGACCCGGGCAAGACGAACACGACCACCTCGAAGGTCCCGCCCACGGAAACGGAGTCGTCCTGCTTCAGGCTGTGTCGTTTGAAGAGGAGGCAGCGGAAGGTGAAGAGTCACCCGGTGTGGGTCAGCGAGTACAGGGCGGGCAGCGAGGACGACCTCGCAGTGAAGAACTTCTCCAGGCAGGCTGAGCTGATCGAGCAGAGGCTAGAGGGGCAACGTTGGGGGTTTTTCCGAGAGCGAGTTTTCAAAGTGAGGTGACTCGGCTGGAAACTGGAAAAAAAAAAAAAACCGCCCTCAAAACGAAAAACCGAACACACACACGAATCTAAAAGGAAAGGAAAAGTTACTATGCTGGCAATGGAGTACAAAGTTTACAGAAAGTAAAACAGTTTCGACCTCTTGGTCATTTCTGGCAAAAATAACAACAAAACACGAAAACAGCGCCCTAAGATTGGGGCACAATTACTTGAAGAGAAAATGTGAGATGTTTCCCTTGCGTCCCTCGCAACATCACACACCCACCTCCCCCCCGATCGGGACCCAAACCTCGCACATCACCCCCCCCCAACCCCCCCCCCCACGGGACCCAAGACGGGACCCAAGACCTCGCACATCACCCCCCCCCCCCCCCCCCCCCCCGACGGGACCCAAGACCTCGCACATCACCCCCCCCCCCAACCCAAGACGGGACCCAAGACCTCGCACATCACCACCCCCCCCCCCACCCAACGGGACCCAAGACCTCGCACATCACCACCCCCCCCCCCCCCCAACGGGACCCAAGACCTCGCACATCACCACCCCCCGGACCCAAGACCTCGCACATCACCACCCCCCCCCCCCCCCCAACCCAAGACCTCGCACATCACCACCCCCCACCGGGACCCAAGACCTCGCACATGACCCCCCCCCCCCCCCGGGACCCAAGACCTCGCACATGACCCCCCCCCCCCCCGGGACCCAAGACACCCAAGACGACCCAAGACGGGACCCAAGACGGGACCCAAGACGGGACCCAAGACGGGACCCACAGACGGGACCCAAGACGGGACCCAAGACGGGACCCAAGACGGGACCCAAGACGGGACCCAAGACGGGACCAAGACGGGACCCAAGACGGGACCCAAGACGGGACCCAAGACGGGACCCAAGACGGGACCCAAGACGGGACCCAAGACGGGACCCAAGACGGGACCCAAGACGGGACCCAAGACGGGACCCAAGACGGGACCCAAGACGGGACCCAAGACGGGACCCAAGACGGGACCCAAGACGGGACCCAAGACGGGACCCAAGACGGGACCCAAGACGGGACCCAAGACGGGACCCAAGACGGGACCCAAGACGGGACCCAAGACGGGACCCAAGACGGGACCCAAGACGGGACCCAAGACGGGACCCAAGACGGGACCCAAGACGGGACCCAAGACGGGACCCAAGACGGGACCCAAGACGGGACCCAAGACGGGACCCAAGACGGGACCCAAGACGGGACCCAAGACGGGACCCAAGACGGGACCCAAGACGGGACCCAAGACGGGACCCAAGACGGGACCCAAGACGGGACCCAAGACGGGACCCAAGACGGGACCCAAGACGGGACCCAAGACGGGACCCAAGACGGGACCCAGACGGGACCAACGGGACCCAAGACGGGACCCAAGACGGGACCCAAGACGGGACCCAAGACGGGACCCAAGACGGGACCCAAGACGGGACCCAAGACGGGACCCAAGACGGGACCCAAGACGGGACCCAAGACGGGACCCAAGACGGGACCCAAGACGGGACCCAAGACGGGACCCAAGACGGGACCCAAGACGGGACCCAAGACGGGACCCAAGACGGGACCCAAGACGGGACCCAAGACGGGACCCAAGACGGGACCCAAGACGGGACCCAAGACGGGACCCAAGACGGGACCCAAGACGGGACCCAAGACGGGACCCAAGACGGGACCCAAGACGGGACCCAAGACGGGACCCAAGACGGGACCCAAGACGGGACCCAAGACGGGACCCAAGACGGGACCCAAGACGGGACCCAAGACGGGACCCAAGACGGGACCCAAGACGGGACCCAAGACGGGACCCAAGACGGGACCCAAGACGGGACCCAAGACGGGACCCAAGACGGGACCCAAGACGGGACCCAAGACGGGACCCAAGACGGGACCCAAGACGGGACCCAAGACGGGACCCAAGACGGGACCCAAGACGGGACCCAAGACGGGACCCAAGACGGGACCCAAGACGGGACCCAAGACGGGACCCAAGACGGGACCCAAGACGGGACCCAAGACGGGACCCAAGACGGGACCCAAGACGGGACCCAAGACGGGACCCAAGACGGGACCCAAGACGGGACCCAAGACGGGACCCAAGACGGGACCCAAGACGGGACCCAAGACGGGACCCAAGACGGGACCCAAGACGGGACCCAAGACGGGACCCAAGACGGGACCAAGACGGGACCCAAGACGGGGACCCAAGACGGGACCCAAGACGGGACCCAAGACGGGACCCAAGACGGGACCCAAACGGGGACCCAAGACCAGCGAATGCTCTCCGCATGGGGATGTGAGCGCGCTCGTTGGTGTGCTTACAAATACATGACACGAATAAGTTTGTTTGTTGCTGTGGGTATTTGAAATCAATGAGACAATTAGCATCGCTTCCGATCGGTGTCTGTGGCCGTCACGCGAATGCTCTCCACTTCTGATCTCATGTTTTGTGTATTGTTTTTCACACAAACATTGGCGTGAAAAAAACAAAAGAGAAAATCTATACAATTATGGGGGATGTGTGTGGTGAGCGCGCTCGTTGGTGTGCTTACAAATACATGACACGAATAACTTTGTTTCTAAGAAAAGACCCCATACCCATACGCCCCCTCTTCTGTGAACACACTCATTCTCGTTTCTGAGCGTTTTGTTTAGTGTTGCTGTGGGTATGCATTTAATATTTCCAGGATTTGAGAGTTTTTCACGCAGTCGACCGTCGCTGTATAGACCGTCACACAGCAGAGGAAGTAACCTCTTTAACAGACATTACCGTTCACTGAACGAAACGCATACATTATCATGGCGTTGACGGCCGCCTAAAAGTCAACTTTTCAGTTACACGGGGATATTCTGCTCAAGTCCACACCTTCGATTTAGTCAAATTTATGAAATGCAAACGAACACGCACAACAAGGCGTAAGCTGATACTTATTGAAAATGCACCTACAAGAGAGACATGTACATTGTTTTGTGCATTTTCTTTCGGGCTCTTGTCCGACACGACAGTAGAAAATATATTTGTTGAAAATTCAATACTCGGTTTTGTACCGTGTATGATTACATCGGTGTGAGTTTATTTCCTGGTGCGTGCGTGTATTTCGCTTTGTTGTCTGTAACGTTACATTCTGACTAATTTTCCTTGTTTACCTACTGTCCATCCCCCCGCCCTCCCAGAAGCAACTAAAATCAAGTATAACCAAACTTGATTTAGTTTCTATTTTTTTCTTTCCGTTTCTAACATAATTTGCGACTCGGTCCACTCGGAGATAACGCCACTGCTGTGCGCACTGAAGCAAAACCAGTGCATGACAATTTGGTCCGTGATTGTAACATGATACCCCCCCACTTCCCCCCCACCCCCACCCCCCGCCACTCAGTTTGCAGCTTTCAGTTCCGTCATCTATATCCGTGTTTTTTTTTATGTTCCGCTTCGGTGGCATTGCACCCACGCCGCTTACCCCCCCCACCCCCCCACCCCCCCACCCCCGTGTCCACAGCCACAGCCCGACTTGTCCCGCCCAGCCACAGCCC
>JAMYXO010003649.1:0-19559 GCA_033310375.1 Conus canariensis | reverse complement strand
CCACACTGCAACTATTCAATGTGATGATCAGCCGGATCAGCCATCTCCGTACACACGCCACCACCTAGTGATAGCAGAAGTTGTGGTCTTCTTTGCCTGCGAAGGACAGACAACGCCCCCATTCTCTCACGGAGGGTACTAAGCACTTCCAGTTTACACAGTCCCCGTGCACTGCATGGGGTTTGTTCAACCAGCTGGGCTGCCCTCCCAGGGAAGTATGTCTGCTATCTCGTTGTTATCAGCAGTTTGGCCAGGTTGCCCTGCTGCCTGCGCATAGCTTTTATGCCCGTGTGTGTGTGTGGTTCAAACTTCACAATTCAACACTATAAGCAGTGAAGTACAACAGCCAGCCAACCAGTGAACAGGAGGTATAAAGAGAGCCAATCAGATCGACGAAATTGGTGAACGCCTTCGATATGTGCGACGGAACTCTACTAGTAAAATGTGTAGACGTTTATCTTTGATCCTGTTGATCTATCATTAAATGCAATCACAAACATACCACAAACATGCAAGAGTCTGTATATGCACACACACACTAAACAAAGATGAATATTCTATATATATATCAAGCACCCTAATACTGTTGATGGAAAGACAGTGATTAATAAATCAAACAGTTACTGTCCTTTGGCGACATTTTTACTTCGATCTCAATTCAGAAAACACACACACATATGAAAACACTTACACCCACATGAAAACGCACATACACAGACATGAAAACACACCGACACCCACATGAAAACGCACATACACAGACATGAAAAACACACGACACCCACATGAAAACGCACATACACAGACATGAAAACACACCGACACCCACATGAAAACGCACATACACAGACATGAAAACACACCGACACCCACATGAAAACGCACATACACAGACATGAAAACACACCGACACCCACATGAAAACGCACATACACAGACATGAAAACACACCGACACCCACATGAAAACGCACATACACAGACATGAAAACACACCGACACAGACATGAAAACATACATATACACACCCATGGTTCCTGGGGATAAAACCCTGATGCAAAATACCACCTGAACTGACTACTCACGGAGCAGCCAGAGGTAACGTCCAAAGACGGGATGGCAAAGACTTTTCATCACAGGAAGAGCACATAAAAAGAATGAGATGACATCCTGAAGATCACAGTACAACGTCCAAACTGCGCACCATGCAGCTGATAATGTCCAAAACATTACACTACACCCACACTGTCATCATATCATGAGTATGGCAGACATATCACAACACATATCACATGAATTAAAGAAAAAAAAAAATTGTCTGAGATTGTTAAATCAGCTATCATAGAACCTCTCTATAGTTTTTTTAGCGATGGATGCCACTTAATGAGTTGTTTCCCTTGGTGAGAATGGATGTATATTAATTTCATCTTTACTCCTCTTAACTCTCTTGTCACGAACAGACGCTATATCGTTTTCCGATGACGTAACGCTTCAGTACGAACAAACGCTATCAAGGTTTTGGCCTTCACCAATTTTTCATGCGGTGGCAGCGTGATCAGTACACGGCAACAAGATAAAAATAGTATCGTCAGCATTCCTTCGTTCGCCTGCACAGTGGCTTCGCAGCACACCATCACCCACTTTGCCTCAGTGGCTGATTGACCAGACCAACCCACATGACTTACTAATCTGCATAGAATCATGGCGTCTCAAACAAGTTTTTCCGCGAATGTGTCAGAGCAAAGTCGAGCCCGTCGGCAAAATTTTAGCATTACTGAAGTTATTGAAATGCTACAAATGGAAGGCTCAGACATTGAAGAAGATGATGACGAAGCTGATGAAAGTGATTCCAGTGAAGAATTTCGAGTTGAAGAGGAAATTGACACTGACTCGTCTGTGGAGCTCAGTGATGATGAAGGTGAGGGTGGGCTTGAGTGAGAAAGAGCTCATTGGCTTTCCTTTACGCGACTGGCGCGAAGATTTGAGTTTTTTTTCCGACAGTGCCTCCTTTTTTCTGGTACTTCTGGCCTTCGTGTGTCAGCTGAGTGCCACGCCCCCAATTTTGCATTATTCCAAGTTAGCTAGTGCATAGTAGGCATGTGATTCATATATCTTATTTCATTTCCTGGAGTGTATCTACCTTTTTTCAACTCATTTAGTGTATTTACTGACTTTTTCTGCTGCATGTGAAGCTATGGACCCACCGACTCTGTGCAAGAGTGTTGTGATGCACCTGAAAAAAACTGGTCATTTTTTCACCCTCGAACACAAGAAATCATATGAAAGTGGAAGTTTATTCTTTTGTATTCTATTAACACAGTTTATGAATAACACTTTCTGAAAATTTCCTTGAGTTATCTCTTGTTTTGTATTTTTGGTGATTTTTTTTTACTAACCATAACAAATGGCCCGTCCACAAGGGAAAAACAAGGGACAGAACTGTCCGTCCCAAGTGAGTTAATACAAATGTAAAATCCTCTTGTTACATATAAACAGAAAGGGTTTAACATGAACATTTCATTTAGTATGCTTCTGAGTTCCTTTTTAGCTAATACCAAAACACTGTTGGGACATAAACAACATGAAGTTTGACGGCCCTGCTCGTTAACAAACATTCCTACTTTTAAAGCTCTTTGCCTCAAAAATACCATCTCTCTCTCTTTTTCTTTTTTTTTTTTCTTTTTTTTCTTTGATAAGCATAATATTTTCGATGACCTGGCACTTACAACTAAGAATGAAACATGACTACATCCGTTAATTGGTAGAAAAGAAAAACATGAGTTTTCTTTTGCTTACACTACAGTCACCTACACACGGCTGGCCCACGGCAACACCTGCCTAGCTGTCACCTACACACAACATGTCATGGAAAAAGATAGTTTGCGACAGAAGTCCTGAAACACCACGCGGTAAGTGCGTGCCTGACCTCCTGGATGACGCACTGTTGTCTTCAGTCGTAGTCTTGGGTGCCCTCCCTGTTTGAGGAAGTCACACCACAGAAGATTTTCAACATCTGCGTAGACTTTGACCCCCTCCCCCCCCCCCCCCCCCTTCATCCTAAAAATCTTTCAAATGACTTGAAACCGAAATCCCCTTCACCAAAGCATGCATATAAAGAGTACCCCACCCCAGGGATGAAGGAATGAAAAGAGAGAAGCCGATGGAGAACACACAGTCAAGTATGTTTGACATGATAATGGTGGGACTATTTCCCCATTGGCTCAGTCAAATTTCACAAATTTTTGAACGAGTTGAATAATCAATCCATTCAGGCAACCTGAAGAGTCAGCCTGTTGTAAAATTGTACTGGTTTGTGATCTCCTCACACCATCAACAATCCTAATGTGATAACACGTACATATACACACCTGTTAACAGTAAGGAACTACACTGAACACTCACGTACTTCTGGCCCAAGGCAAAAGGTTGTGGGAAAAAAAAAAGCCCATCCACACACAATCCTCTGCAACAGAGGGCCGATCAAGGGACAATCACTGTCTAGTCACCGTCATCGAGGAAAAATCACAGTACAACATAACTGCCCACCTTTTCCAGTCAAAATTCGGGAACTGGAGGATGCAGGGGTTAGGGTGGGGTGAAGATGGGGAATTTTTAACCCCTTGCTTCTTGAGAGGTGGTGAATGACAAGTAAAAAAGGAAATTCATTTCTCACTTGGTATTATTGCCAACGTTCACATAAAATCGTTTGAGTTTTATTCTGAATCTTTTAGCAGCTCTACCGAAAAAAAAAAAAAAAAAAAAGAGCCTCCAAACTCAACAGTCTTAAACAAAATATTGAAATTGCAGAGTTTTTCACAAAGTTCAAGATTTAGAAAATGCTTTCTAAAACAGGGAAATTCAAAAAAAAATTTGTAAGAGTTGGCAGCTATGCTGTACAATCGTCATGATGGACAGTCAATCACAGAACAGTCATTGTGATACAGGGGTGATCACCCATAACATCTTCAAAATTCTCTTGTGACACCAAAATTGACCAACAATTTTTTTCCCTTTTGTCATAAACTCTCTATCCCCTCAATTCAAAGTCTGGTCGTGTTTGATACAAATTCTTGTGATTACCATGGAAAATCACGCAAACGCTGAACCCTTTATCACGCTGTCTGCTCCACATCAGATACAGTGCCCCCCACCCCCCCCCCCCCACCTCCCCTCTGACCTGCCTTTAATTCTTTTTCTTTTTTTCAAAGATGCCATTTCACTCCTTAAAGACATAAAATGATGATATCTGGACAGACAGTGGGAGTAAGGAGAAATCCAAAGGACGATTAATGATAATACACTTTCCTAACCTATGCCGTACATCATCTAAAATTGTGTGCACAGTACCTCGTGCAGGGTTCCTACACACTCCCAAGAACAAAATTCAAGGAGTTTTCAAAGGAGAATTGGTTAAATTCAAGGCTACAATGCAGGAGTAAAAATTGAAAAAGTTACAAATTACCTCCCTTGGTTAAATAGCAGATGACAATCTGGGATCTCGATGATGTTGTGAAAATTTGTTTTTAAATAATTTTTCGTCAGCCTGAACGCAGAAAAATCAAACTGTCATTTTTTTTTTTGCCACATTAAAAATTTTTGAAGCCGATGGCTTGATTTCCAAAGGTTTTCGAGGAGGTTTGGTCAACAGAACCACATTTGACTGATTTTCAAAGCCTTGAAATATCGCTCTCAGAATTCAAGGAGTTTCAAGGAGCATATGAACCCTGCTCATGCGTCTCCAGGGACCCCTGCTTTTTGTGAAGACACAACGCCTTGCCATGAATCATGCATCTCCAGTGACCTACAGCCTTATAGTACGTTATGGAGTCTACAGGGACCCAAACTTTTGCTGAAGGAAGAAAGCCTTGCCATGGTTTTTTTTTTTTTTTTTTTAAATTTTTTTTTAAATTGTTGATTTCTTTGTTTGCTAACAAAAGCAAACAACTTTCAGCACATATGCCGACCTTTGCTTTACTGACAAAGTAAGAACAGTTTGTAGAGACAGATTGAATACCTACTCAGTAATCAAATGAAAATCATGACTGTGGATCATCAAAACACAGCCTATGGCGACATTAACGATGACATTTGATACAACGGATGCTGATGATGAGGAACTAGTCCACCATATAAACTTGTCTGTTTCTCCAGCAGGTCAAGCACAGACTATGTTAATGCTAGGGAATCTTTTTCTACCGCCTGGCTTTTAGAACATTTTTTGCTAGGAATTTAACTTTTTTTTTTTAGTCAATTTCTTTGATTCTGCTTAAATGATAAAAATAATATCTAATGTTTCCACCTTGCTTCTGCCTTTGTTGTCCTTTGACATGTCCATGGTCTAAAATCTTTCATTCTTTTTGTTCCCTTGTTTAAAACTCCCAATACCTTTCTTGTTTATGTGAAATCTGGCTGTTTATTCTGCAATGTTCCTCTGGGTCAGAGGTTAAGCAGACTACTGAAAAAGAAATAAATCATTTGGAAAGTCAAAGCAGTCTAGAAAGATTGAAAACAAAAAAATGAATGGTACAATAGAGGCAAACTGACAAAGCCTCCACCCAACCCCCCCCCCCCCCCCCCCCCCCCCGGCCTTTTTTTTTCTCTCTACAATATACAACTTTAAGTTCAGTTTAATTCATGTTGTTTACAGACTGCTGACCATGAGGGATCATATCAGGGGCATCACTTTGTAAGTAACAGAATGTTAAAATTACTTACACACTATGGAACACCATTATCTGAAATCGTTGATGGTAAAATAAACAATAATCTGACTAGACTGGAAACCAAAAACCCACATAGCAATGGAAAGTGAACCTGATAATGCTTAAAAAGTGAAATATGCAAACTGTCCACTAACAGATTTGATCTGGAATAAATAACAAAGTTAGAAAAATTTACTAAAGTACTAAAACAATGTACCTGCAATATCAGAACAAAAAAAATTCCATAACCTGATGACATGACAGTTCATTTTTGAAACTTCTTCCAGAGAAAAAAAAAAATTACAGACTTTGTAACTGATTCTGCAAATGAGGTGCAATTAAGAAAAAAAAAATCCATTATTAAAAAAAAAAGAAGAAAATTTGTTTCTGAAAGAAGAGAAACTCAAACAAAACTTGAAGAAACGGAAACCCGTCTGAATTTCATATGCAAATGATAAAATCAGACCAATCTGCATAAAAAACTGACTAAAAAAGTTTTACCCCTAAACGGTAACACTGATCTGTCAGACTTTTTCCTTGTAAATACACAGGAGATGTCCTATGACATTATTTGGGGCTCTTTCAGCAGAAAGTTGCACTCATGCAACATCTGTTTACACATCCTAAAAAGTAAACATGGAAAACGTAACTGGTTAGCATGCTTCAGTCATTCTCTGCAAGTGTGTTGAAATCTTCAAGATACGGCCAAAGAGTTTTGAGATGCAGTGTCTAGTCTATTTTCAATGGCACTGTGTGAACAGCCAGGCAAAAAGTCCTCATCATCACACCATTTCCACCAAAGGGTTCGTCATCACTATCAGAACCTGGTTTTCCCTAACAACAAACAGAAAAGTCTGGTTTTCAAACCAGTTCGTTCACTGTCTTCAGCACCACCGTCACAAACCATTTCCATTACTCCAGTGCACACACACAGAAGCAAAAACAGCGATCACAAGAACGATGAATGGTGGGACACATCAATGCGGGCTTTTTTTTCTTCTTCTTCTTTCACTGTCCTCTTCAACACTGTGTCCTGAGTCTGTGTGGGTCCCCACAGCAATGTCAGATGGATGACTGAAGTGCACAACGATGACGACAGCCGGTCTCCTCACTCAGTGGCGGACTTTCTTCAACATCTTCAGCGTCTTTTGCATCATGGGAGCCATGGGCCGGACATGAGCTGAGGTCAGAAACACATATATAAATGAAATGAAAGAAAACGAACATTGAAAAAAAAGAGCATGGACGAGAACACAAAATGTTTTTTTCAAAGCCATTTTCAAGGTTCCCACAGACATAAAGCAAACATTCCATGGGCTGGAATAGCTCAGTGGTAGAGCGCTGGACTTGCAATCTTGGTGATCCTGGAGTTGCGGGTCCGAATCTCTGCCAGGCCGTTTCAGTACAGGGGGATTTTTCCCTCGGAGTTAACATTGGTTCTGACTCCATTTCCCATACAGTCCTTCGAATGAGACAGTAAACCGAGGTTCCGTGTGTTAACGCACACATGACATCTTGCACACACGTAAAATCCCATCACCAACTTTCAGATGAGAAGGCCAGTGTGGCTGTTGGTATGGATGATACATTACACATAGCATAAACCCTGCATGAGAAATGGAAAGAATGAAGTTAGTATGGAAATTGAGTGAACGATATTGACTGGATGACACAGGAAACGACTGAATGAAGCTCAGTTCAGTAGTTTTATTTAACGTCTTTTCATCGCAAGATGATCTTAGACCTTTAAACTGCAATGTACATTCCATTGTACTATCAGCACCTCCCCCCCCCCCCCCCAAAAAAAAAAAAAAAAAAAAAAAAAAAAAAATCTCAAATGGCTTTTTTCACAATAGTTTTGCAACTGGGGACTGAGCAATAACCAAAGCAATATCAAAAAAGCAAGGGTTATTTACCACACTATCAACATGGTCAGAATTATTTATAAAAATATTCTTCTCCTTATAAGCTGTGGTTAGTATAGGGCATTCAAATAAAAGGTGACGAATTGAGATATTCTCCTGACATATACACGCTATACCTCGTGAATATTTTGTATTCCATGTATTTAACCGTAATTTATGAATTAATCTGGCTAGATACCTTGGACATGATGGCAGGACGAATAAATTCTCATTAACATGTTTCTTCCGCATATTCTTTTCCAATCGCTGGATCAATTCATGCGGAGAAAAATTTAAGACTTTCTTGAAGGGTGTTTCAAAAATTGTACAGGCTCCCTGTTTTGCCAATTTGTCTGCTAATTCATTCCCTTTTAAGCCACAATGTGAAGGAACCCAGCAAAAATCAACTGCTATACCTCGGGAAAGTAAACAATGTAATAGATGCTTAATTTCAAAAAGAATATCAGTTCTAATTTTAGAGTTCCAGTGCTTTAATGATTGTAAAACTGATTTTGAATCAACACAAAATAGCACACTAAAAAATGATACTGGCGTGTCATATAAGATATAATTCAGAGCTTTCATAATTGCATATAGCTCTGATGTATAAATTGAAAATTCTCTGCCTAGATAGAAAGACTTTTGCACATTTAAGGATGGTATAGTGAATCCAGCACCACTGTCAGACGTTTCCATTATTGAACCATCTGTAAATATTTTTAAATGATTTGGATAAGTCTTTTCGAGATGTTCTCGAACTTCATTTACTAGAATATTTACACTGTCATCTTTCTTCAAAGTAGTATATTCATCATCAATTTTTGCGTTGAGATGCTCCCATGGGGGCATTTGAGGAAAAATGGGAACCTCCGAAATTGCATCAATATCAATACTACATTCTGACATAAGCTCACAAGTGAAATTTCTAATTGGCTCTATGTATGATATATTTTTAGACCTTTTGGGGTATTCCTTGTTGGAATCCATAAGAATTTCATCAGTAGCAGAGTTTTTTACAGATAGGCCTCTTACAACGTATTTGGACACATCCAGCGTTCGTTGTTCATTAAGAGGTAAAATGTTTGTCTCCTTATAGCATTTCATTGTGTTTGTGTGCACTGGAACACCCAAAGCTAATTTTAAAGCTTTACTATCTAAGCTTTGCAGTTTCTTTAAAAGGTAGTTAGATGCCGAGAAGTATACTTCCTGTCCATATATTAATTTTGATCGGACTAACGATGTATATAAATGTAAAAGTGCAGTACAGTCTTGACCCCATGGTTGACAACATATAATTTTGAGCAAATTTAATCTTTTCCTAGCTTTATCTATCAAATTTTCAATATGTTTTTTCCAGTTCAGCTTCGGTGTTAAAAACACTCCTAAGAATTTGACTGTTTGCTTATATTGTAGAACATTGTCGTCAAGAATAAGGTTGGGCAGAGCTTTTGGGTTTTCGCCATTATTAAAAAGCATTAAACAAGTTTTCTCACCAGATAATTCAAGACCGTTCTCTTTCATGTAAGCAGATAATCTGTCCAATTCTCCTTGATACATTGTCTGTACAAATTTTACTGCCCTTTTATTCGAGTGCTTCCTTAATGAAGTATTAATCCAAATGGCAATATCATCTGCATACTGCACTACATTGGTGGATTTTGATAATGCCTTTGGGAGATCATGTATAAGGATCGTAAATAATAAAGGTGCAATAACAGATCCCTGAGGAATGCCCATATCTATTTTCCTGAATGATGAATATGTTTTATCAATTCGCGTACATATACTTCTTCCTTCTAGAAAGTTTTTTTTATATAATCATACATATTCCCAGAAATACCAATATTTTTCAGTTTATACAATAATCGAGCATGCCAAACACGGTCGTATGCTTTCTTTACATCAAAGAATGTAGCTAATGTACTTTTTCTGCGTGAAAATTGCTTTTTTATATGAGAAGTTAGTTTCACTAAATGATCAGTTGTGCAACGCCCTTTTCTGAATCCAGCTTGCTGGACTGGAATAATGTCATTTTTTTCACAATAATATAATAGACGTGTTTGTACAACTTTTTCAAGAAGTTTACCAACATGGGATGTTAAAGCAATGGGTCTATAGCTATTTACAGATGTTCTCGTTTTACCTTCTTTTGGTACTGGTACTACCACTGAACTTTTCCAGATTGTAGGAATAGTGCCGTACGTCCAACATTTTTGGAACAACGAATGTAGTAATATTTTCCACGAAGAAGGCAAGTGACGAAGAAGCTCGTAAGAAATACCATCTAGGCCCACTGCTGAATCATAAGATGTAATGGATTCTATCGCTTCAAGAAGTTCTGATGATTGTAATGGAGAATTTAAGTAATTATTATTGTCTGGTATGGGACTCTTATATTGTTCTTTTTGTTCCTCTTTTTGTCTATGGTACTTGATTTCTGCTGGAAGATTTACAGCTCGACTATTTTCCGAAAAGAAATGGGAGAAAGCTTCCGCCTTATCCATTGTGCTTGGAAATTCTTTTGTTAATTTTACAGGGTAAGCTTGTGTTTTGTAACAATTTTTCATTTGTTTTACTTTTTTCCAAACTTTAAACATATCCTTCGATTCTTTTACTTCGGTCTCACAAAATTCTGCCCAGTATTTCTTTTTAGCTTGAGCAATAATTTTATTACATTTGTTCTTTTCTTGCTTCATAAAGACAAAATTTTCTTCTGTCTTATTTCGTAACCAAGCCTTGTAACTTATTCGCTTTGATTTAACAGCTAGTCTACATTCTTCCGTCCACCATACATTATCTATATATTTACCAATCTTTTTAAATTTACATTTAGGGATAGAATGCTCGGCTGCTAACAGTATGACTTTGCTGAAATTAGAATAAAATAAATTAACATCATCATTCTCAATAAATGTTGTGTTATACGATGCAAGAAAAATCTGGTAGGCATCCCAGTTGGCAAGTTTATAATTAAACTTTGGAATTTTGTCTTCGATGTCTGTTACATCATTATTTATGTCATCATTAAAGATTATAGTAATGGGGAGGTGATCACTTCCCAAACAATCTTCTCCTATAGACCAATTACAGTTTACTGCAATGCTAGGTGAACGAAGGATAAATCTATCGCGCTAGGTTTGTGAGTTGAAACATCTGGAATTCTTGTGATTCGACCATCATTTAATAAAACTAAAGAGGAATCAATAATATTTTCAACGAATCTGTTGGATGAAACTTTAGCACACCCAGAATCCCAAAATGGTGCATGAGCATTAAAGTCGCCAACAATGATCCATTTCTTACTTGTAAAATTTGTATTCTTCATCCAGTCTGTATTATCCTCTTGGGGTCCATTAGGATAATATACAGAAAGTATATTGTAAACTGAGTCTTTGTTCACTTTGATTACAGCACCTGTAGCAAATACACCTTCATCTTCCTGCCGCACCGGAAATGGAACGATCCTAGTAAATTCCAGGTCCCGTCTGATGTATAGCGCAGTCTGGACTTTTTTGTTTGATTCACTGACTGTGTAAAGTGGAGGGTAGAAATAATTCTCCAAATTAGGTAGTCTGTGCTTTTCCACATTCAGAGACTGAAGTGCTAGCACAGAGTGGTTTCCTTCCAGAACATGATTTTCAAAAGATAATAAATTACTGGGAAGTGATCTGGCATTCCATTGAAATATTTTGAAACAATCATTTTGCTTAGCTTTCATGGCAGATTGCAAGTTGTAACATAACTGCTGTTATGCAAATTATAGGTTTTCACGGCACATTCTCCACCAAACAAGATTGATTGATATTGAGAGTGACCTATTACAGTAGTAATAAAAACGAAATAGCCCACATTGGGGAACATCATCTTCTTAACAAATAAACTATACATTCAAAGAAAACACGAAAAGAACAATGTCATATAAACAATAAACCAATGTCTGAATAGCGCACTACTAAGTATACTGACTATGAGAACGATGAAGGCTATGAACACACGTTATTCAGGGAACTTGTATGTCTCCAAAGTGCAGGTCTGACCTCAATTAACACTTGCAATGATGAATGTGGTGTGCCTTCACAAAACAGAATATCCAGGTATATCTAACACACAAGCCAACCTAATGTATACATTTATACACAGGCATACATACAGCCACACACAAAGACTCGCGCGCGCACACACTCACATACACACGTTCTCATCAGTGCATAACGCACACACGTACGCGCGCGCACACACACACACACACACACACACACACACACACACACACACACACATTCACATATTAACTACAGCTCAAAATATACATTGTCAAGGCAGTCACCAGTGGGGGTACCAAAAACCCCTCCAGTCAAAGAACCCCATATGCGGCTGAATGTACGATTTGGAACGTCGCTTGGGCTGATTCCAGAAAAGACCGTGAAGATGTCTGCCCAAGTTTCCGGCCAGCACTGACGCTCCTCGTTGGTTGGGGTGAAGCTGATCCCGGAGACCTCTCGGCTGCAGGTTCTCGTGGCTGATGAAAGAGATATTCTTGTTCTCCACCAGCTCGGCAAACACCAAGGCGTTATAAAGGTCTCTTTTTGCATTCAGGGAAGGATCTTTGACTGGCGAAATTTTGCTAATAACGACTTTCACTTTCTGATGCTCAGACTGTAACTTGCGCACGGCAGCAACAAAAGCTTCACTGGCAGCCTGAGGGGTCTTGTTTCTCAGGGTGTTGTTGCCACAGTGCAACACGACAGCATCGAGTTCTTGGTAAGCGTTTATAGCAGATCTAGCAGCTCTTTCAATATCATCCATGGACAGGCATTTACGTTTGATGACACGAAGTCCATAGGAAAGACCAAGCCTACGTGCCTGCTCCCCATTCAGTACAGAATCGTGCAGGATGGCAATACCAGGAAGATCTTTTTCTGTCTGGAGGTACTTTTCAGACTTTGATCCAGCATTTCGAACTTCAGTAATGACTTTTTTCTTTTTTTGAGAGGATGACGCCGACGGCATTATGTCATCGGAAGTATTCGCATCAGAAACCGCGTTCTTTTCCCTCACCGCAGGCAAATGGGTGGTTTTGGGCTTCTTTGCCCTGCTTCTGTCCTCTTTCATCGGCATTTCAGGCAAGTCTTTATTCAGTGGAAGGGTAACACTAGCTGATGTTTTAACAGCATCAGAGTACAGCATATTCTTCTGAACGGGCTGCACTATTTTTACCGCCCCTTTCCCTTCCGACACATGATCTTTTCTCAAATTCACAATAATATTGGACAGGTGAGCTATTGTTGTTTCCAATGCTTTGACTGAATGAAGCTCCAGCTGGCAGCTCTTCAGTCGGCACTACCCAGGTAGGCAGCCTGTTGTGTAAACGAGTGAGGATTGTAAAGCGCTTAGAGCTTGGTTTCTAGCTGAGGATAGGCGCTATATAAAAAGTATTCATAATAATAATAATAATAATAAATTCAATGGGAGTCGAGGAGCATCCTGAACGCCGAGCTGGAGATTTTACATTTTGGGAAAGGCTCAGCGACGGTGAGGGAAGACCCGCTGACCGCAGGGAGAGTTGTGCTGACAGCGGGAAAGACGGTAACCCGGGATTCTCTTCTGAGCATACAAAAAACCTCATGGCGAAAGCTTGACCGTGTCTGGAGATGTACTGTCATCACCTGTCAGTCGAACAACATCAAGTGAGGCTGCGGGAAGCACATGGCAGTTGCTTGATAGTGGTGTTTTTCGCCTATGGGCTCTGCAGTCATGACATACAGGCTGGTACACCCATGGGAACACTCCCATGGAGGTTCTGTCATGTCATATCCACTTGCCATTGCATAATGGCATCTGCCAGGGAGCAGTTATGTCCCTTGTCTTCTGAATGGCATGCCTGCACCCTATGTGAACACAGCACAGACTTTCAAGGGTGCAGGATTGCTCCCAGCTGGTTGGTTCAGCAGTTGAGGACAGTACTTCTCTGGGTCCCACCTGCACCTTTGGGTGTATCTTTTTCTTTTCTTATGGCCAGAACTACTGCTTCGGGCAGTTTTTGTCGATATCTTTCACTTCAGCAGTGCCCTGCTGATGCAGAAACTGGAGCGTGATGCCGTTTTGTTTTACACAGCGCAAACAAAAGAGAGACTGCCTGTGGAGGTTTACACGGGATCTTGTGATGCTATTCGTCTACCAGCATACCAACAATGCGACCAAACCTCCATGGATACCATGGCAACCTTTTTCTTCTCCTCCCCCGCGCACCCCCTCCTGAATTTTTTGCACTGAACTTTTTCCTTTTTTTTTTTTTTTTTTTTTTGTTATTCCAGTTTTTAATATTTTGCGTTTCTCTTCACTCTGCAAATTAGCAGAAAAATGGAAGCCCTGAATTCTGCATACATGCATTTACACAGAGACACTGCTTGTCAGCAAATACATGAATACAGCCACACACAAAAAAGAACATGCATTGTAGAATACATATTTCAACTGATTAGTGAACAAAAAAGAAAAAAAACATGAGAGAGAGAGAGAGAGAGAGAGAGAGAGAGAGAGAGAGAGAGAGAGAGAGAGAGAGCACCACGAATGACCAAGAGAAAATGAGTGCAAAATCACAAGAGAAAGGAGATGGAGAGAAGAGATATTGGGATACAACCAAAGACAAAAGATCAGAGAAAATAAAAAAGAGCATAAAGAAAAACACAAATCACACCCTCACTTCTCTCACTCTTTCTCACTAACACACACACACACACACACACACGCACACACGCACACACACACACACACATCCCAGAGCTGCCAAGGCCTTAAAAACACAAAGTTTAATCTTTTTGACATTTTATGCCTAAAATCCCAAATTCAAGCATACCACTCCTTTGCAATGTCACGAGAACACTTTCAGTAAAAACTTTACTTCACATTCCACATGATGGCGAAACAAGAATATGAAAATCTCACCAGTCATCGCATGGTGTCAACTTGATCTACAAAAACCGAAAATGGCTGACAATCAATGAAACCAACTGATAAGTGGCATAATCGTGACTGTCTCTGGCAATTTTTCTCCTGCTTTTTCTTCCTCTCCTCACCAAACTCAATCATTATTTTCTTTTTTATGAATTAAGCCTACATTCTAAAGATCTACACTGTCTCCGCCGTGGCTAAGTCAGTGAGGTGCCTTTGTCCATTTATTCATCCTAAAGACCTACAATGTCTCTGCCTCGGCTAAGTCAGTGAAGTGCCTTTGTCCATTTCTTTATTCTAAAAACCTACACTGTCTCCGGCGTGGCTAAGCCAGTGAAGTGCCTTTGTCCATTTATTTATTCTTTATTTTCTTGGCATAGCATTTCATCATCAGGTCAGCAGCGTAGTCCTGTCAACGAAATTGTAGCAAGCTCCGCCAAGAGTGTAGCGTAGCTCTTGGCAGCTCTACACACACACAACCACTCACCCATCTACCCACTCTCTCACACACACACACACACAACCACTCACCCACCTATCCACTCTCTCACACACACACACACATACACACAACCACCCACCCACCTACCCACTTTCACACACACACACACACACACACCACAAAACCTACATCGACTAGGCCGATCTTCCACAGGTGGCCCCAGAGGCTTCATGGGAATGTACGCCTTGTGCTTCAGCGACTGCGCTTTGGCGTACCCCGACGATGTGGACGGCTCGCTGGATTTCCCGCCTCGCACGATGCCCACAGTGCCGTGCTTCAGCTGCTGCCGTCGCACCTCCCTCGGGGGTTTGGCAACTGTGTCCATGTAGGCCATACGCACTTTGTTCCCTGGGAAAAGGGCACGCAGTAAGAATTTGAGTAAAAATGTACTGAGGGTCTCCAACCCCCCCCCCCCCCGCCTTCTTTTATGCTGATTTTCTGTGTTTATCCACATCTCACTTAATCCCTCAGCACAACACGACAAACACTCTGTGTGAAAAGAGTTCTTTGAGACTGTGATGAACTGTTTTCCACATTTCACTTGTTCCCCCGTTTCTCCACAGAACAGTTGCAATGTCTCAAAGGAACAGCGCCATGGAAAACCACAATCTAGCCCAGTGAACTACTGAGTTATCCTGAGCAGCACTCCCTTGGTCTGTCCTCAGAAAATCACATCGTCGGAAAAGAATAACAGAGCTATTCCAAAACGGTTTCACAACTGTCACAGCCAAATACAAATCATCCACATACCTGAGGTGAATGACCATCCGAGACAGATGAGTACGTTCAGTGAAGTGAATTCTTGAATATTGGACTTGGTAAACATACTAAGCCACCAAAGATACTAAGGGTTACACTGAAAGTGTCTGAACCATGAAAATAATAAACGTAAAAATTTCAGGAGCCCAAAAATTCAGCCGTAAATTCAACTGAAATTTCAATTTCCATGCTTTCTTTTATCACCTGGCTTTGATTTTCAGTTCCAGCAAACAAACAAACAAAAAAAAAGTACGTTACTGGGTAGTTTCTTGCTGGTCAATGTTGACAAATACAGAAATAGCAGAGGAACGCAAAACTATAATGTACTCTGAAAGCCACAGAGCAAAGAAAAGACTAATCAGAGAACTCTAAATGACTCTAGAGAACTCAGAACAACAGAGCTCAAAGAAGACCAGTTAGAGAGCTCAGAGCGGACCAACAACAGAGCTCAAAGAAGACCAGTTAGAGAGCTCAGAGCGGACCAACAACAGAGCTCAAAGAAGACCAGTTAGAGAGCTCAGAGCGGACCAACAACAGAGCTCAAAGAAGACCAGTTAGAGAGCTCAGAGCGGACCAACAACAGAGCTCAAAGAAGACCAGTTAGAGAGCTCAGAGCGGACCAACAACAGAGCTCAAAGAAGACCAGTTAGAGAGCCCAAAGAAGGACAGCCACAGAGCTCGGACACCAACCACAGAACTCAGAGAACACCAACCACAGGACTCAGAGAAGACCAACCAGAGAAGACCAACCACAGAGCCCAGACAAGATCAACCACAGAGCTCAGAGAAGATCAACCACAGAGCACTGAGAAGATCAACCAGAGAAGACCAACCAAAGAGCCCAGAGAAGATCAACCACAGAGCTCAGAGAAGACCAACCACAGAGCTCAGAGAAGATCAACTACAGAGCATAGAGAAGACCAACCAGAGAAGACCAACCATAGAGCCCAGAGAAGATCAACCACAGAGCTTAGAGAAGATCAACTACAGAGCATAGAGAAGATCAACCAGAGAAGACCAACCACAGAGCCCAGTGAAGATCAACCACAGAGCCCAGAGAAGATCAACCAGAGAGCCCAAAGAAGACCAACCACAGAGCTTAGAGATCAACCACAGAGCCCAGAGAAATCAAATTGGAGAAATTTGAAATGTTAGTAATAATGCACACACCCCCAAAAATGTAGACAAACGAATCACAAGACAAAACATGATGTGTTTCGACCTCTTAGGTCTTCTTCAGGTAAGATACAAAACACTTTGGACAATGAAAATGAACGAGCAATCACTTATCTTCATCCAATTTGGTGAAAATACAAAATTGAACTGGATGAAGATAAGTGATGGCTCGTTCATTTTCGTTGTCCAGAGTGTTTTGTACCTTGCCTGAAGAAGACTTAAGAGGTTGAAACACTTCGTGTTTTGTCTTGTGACTCGTTTGTCTACGTGTTTTGGCGGTGCATCATCACTAACATTTCAAATTTGTTTAGATTTCCACCTGCAGTCGCCTCACTTTGCAACCAAATCAGAGAGTTCTCTGAGGTTGGAAGGTCAGCCAAGGTTGTTGGAACGAGCCAAAACAAGACCATGCTATTAAAAATGACCATGATGATGATGATGATGATGAAAAATATCAGAAAATGATAATAGAGAAGATTGCTACTACTTTAAGTAATAATGATAATGCTGCTCGCCATTAGGTTTTCAGGACTACTACTGGTGAAAGATCTTTCTCTTTTCAAGCTCCAGCGACGTGGAACAGACTGCCAGACTGTCTCAGACATTCAGATTCTATCTCTTCTTTCAAGTCTAAACTTAAAACCCATCTATTTTCTCATAATTAGTCAATGCTGTGGGGAGAGGGAGGGGGGGGGGGGGGGTACAACCTAACTCATAGCCGTCTGGGCCTTTTCAAATGTAGCGTATGTGTATGTTCTCTATTATATGTATTTGTTGTATGATTGAACGTTATAGGATTAAGTTTTTGTAGTGATATTTGAAGAATAAGTGAATGTCACATTGGTAGGATTAGGATTTGTTAGTTATTGTAGTAATAGTATTTGTAGTTGGGTGTAAGGTGTATTATTGTATATGAGAAGGGTGAATGTAGTATGACTTTGTAAAGCGCTTAGAGAAATTCGTTTGATTAAGCGCTATATAAGAAATCATTATTATTATTATTAGGTTTGGTGAGCTGACTGCACAACACAGCTCATATTCTTCACACACTCCATCACAACGTAGATGAGGAAATGGCGAATCTGAAAGGTGCTTTGATGTGTTGAAGATGGAAAGCTCTAAGCTAGCACAGCCAGCAGTACAAAAGCAAGCATTAAAAAAAAAAAAAAACTGGAAAAAAAAAAAAAAAATCACATAGTTTGCGACTGTCACACCCTTCAGAAAAGGGAGCTCACTTTTCTGAAGTTGGGGAGGGGGGGGGGGACTATGCTGGGTCAACCTTTCTGTTTCCATCTGCCCAGTCAGTTGTTCCGAACTGGGGCAGAATACACACATCACAATCAGGTAAGTTTGAGAAATGTCATGGCTCACATCTTTTTCTTTTTAATGGCCAAGAGGAGAAAGAGGCCTTACCCGTCTGCCCCTTGGTCATGGTCTTGGACATGTTCTCTCGCAGCTTGACGTACTTCGCCTCCCGCTCCTCACACTTCCGCTGCACACATACCAACGGAAACACCCTCCGTTTGGACACCGCACATTTCCCACTACAGAATGGGCTCGTACTTGCATCTTGTTTCATGACTTGCTTTCTTTATTTCGTTTTGTTTTTTTAGTTTATCTCATGTCCAATTTAAAGAAAAAAAACAACAACCTCTTCTTATGCGTATTATGAGATGACTAGTTATCATGTGGGTTTGTTTGATCATGGAGTATACAGTTGTATGGAGCTCTTATTTTCTTAACGATGGTATCAAAGCCATGGATCATATTAAAAAGGGCATCCCAATTTTCTCTTATCCCCCTCTCTTCTTACCACACTTTGCGCCTAGTTTCACACATACATTACCTATCTCAACACATTGTATATGTGTGTTTATGTGTGTACAATAGGTAAACTGATGTCACCGAATGCCTTTGTGATGTGGTGCCACACACACACACATGTATACACTTTGTGAACAAAGCATGCACCCTTGGCAGATAACTTTCAGACTGTCCTCAACTCAAGGGGAAAGAGTTGCTCATCTTTTTTTTCCCCTACAATATCTGCGGTAGAAACAAAAGCAGCTTACCAAATACAGCTCTCTCCAGGTCTCCATCTCCTCGGGCTCACTGTTGCTTTCCCTGAAATCGATCTTGCAATGGCTCTTCCACAGTTCGTCCGTGTCCTCCAGCAGATGCTGCACGAACACACGGCTCGCTTGAGGTAGGCGCTCAAAACTGAGGCGGGGGAGGGGTGGGTGTGTTTGGGCATGGTGGTGGAGGAGGAGTATGGGACTGACAACAGGATCAATGGGGCATGCAAAATACAGCACATCTGGCCACTAACTGAAAAGCTGACTGGGAGGAGGGGGGGAGAAGGGGGGGGGGGGGGGTCATGGGGAGGAAGGGAACAGAAGCCTACCAATGTTTGTGTATGTGTCGAGCGACTATATCTACCATGATATTTGAAAACGACTTCTTTGTGACAGTGCTGTAATTTTTGCTCTCCCACCTTTCCTTCCCCTCCCCCTAAACAACTCTGACTCCTTCTCTTCGCCCCCCCACCCCACCCCCCTCCCTTCCC
>JAMYXO010003648.1:5000-19562 GCA_033310375.1 Conus canariensis | reverse complement strand
CCACCCAGTCCACTTCTGGTTCCCCTTTTGATAGGCTAAGCCACCCAGTCCACTTCCGGTTCCCCTTTTTATAGGCTAAGCCACCCAGTCCACTTCTGGTTCCCGTTTTGATAGGCTAAGCCACCCAGTCCACTTCCGGTTCCCCTTTTGATAGGCTAAGGCACCCAGTTCACTTCTGGTTCCCCTTTTGATAGGCTAAGCCACCCAGTCCACTTCTGGTTCCCCTTTTGATAGGCTAAGCCACCCAGTCCATTTCCGTTTCCCCTTTTTAAGGACTAAGCCACCCAGTCCACTTCCGGTTCCCTTTTGATAGGCTAAGCCAACCAGTCCACTTCCGGTTCCCCTTTTGATAGGCTAAGCTACCCAGTCCACTTCTGGTTACCCTTTTGATAGGCTAAGCCACCCAGTCCACTTCCGGTTCCCCTTTTGATAGGCTAAGCCACCCAGTCCACTTCTGGTTCCCCTTTTGATAGGCTAAGCGACCCAGTCCACTTCGGTTCCCCTTTTGATAGGCTAAGCCACCTAGTTCACTTCTGGTTCCCTTTTGATAGGCTAAGCCACCCAGTCCATACATTTCTTCTGGGTGATCAGCTTGTTCACAAAGAGTTTCTCCTTTTGACAGACTAAGCCACCCAGTCCACTTCCGGTTCCAGCTGGCTTTGTGTCACTACAGATAAAGAAAAAAAAAGGGGGGAGGGGGAGGGGGGGGTCATCTCCCACCTCTACAGTGTGAGGTAATGTACAGAAAATTTGAGAACATGCTTTCCTAGCAAATTGACAAAGCGCTGGTTATCATAATTGAATCATTCACGAGCCACGCGCACAATTGCGTGTGGGTGGTGAAGGATGACGGTTTCTCTGAAGTAACCATCTCCTTGCCCATCCCTGTGGGAGTAGATATGCTGGAGAGGAGAGGAAGGGGGGGGGGGGGGGGACAGGAGCCCAGTATCTTTGTGTTGAGTGGAAACCTTCCCTTTCCATGGTAGTGCTATCAGCTAAGCCAGGGAGGAGGAAGGGGAGCAGGGAGAGAGAAGAGGGAGCGTAGTGTGGGCGCTATCAGCTAAGCCAGGGAGAAGGAAGGGGAGCAGGGAGAGAGAAGAGGGAGCGTAGCGTGGGCGGCTTCCTGCAAAACAAACCTGACAGATGGCAGGGAGGGGGAGTGAGGTGCAGGGGCCTAAGGAGAGGGTGGAGGGGGAGAGACTGAGTGTTGATATAGATTTGAAATCTTGATTGCCATTTGTGAGCAAAGGAAGAGAAAGAAAGAGGTGGGTAAGTGAGGATCGATGTGGTTGTCATTCGTCACAGTACCATGATTGCTATCTGGTCACACTGGAATAGCCTGATGACCTTCAAAACAAATAATTCATTTGTTTACAAATCAGTAATTATTGGGGTAATTCCAAGGCATCCATACGACATGAGTGATGACTTTCACTCTTTCCAGCGCATCCTAGTGAAACTCTTGGAGAAAGAAAAAGCCTGATAACTGATGTCGTTCTCTTTTTATAAGTCACATTTAAAACTGTTGCATTCACACAGACCCTTTGTTGGTATGATTATTAGATGTAAAATTTATTGCTCTGTCCCTGTCCTATGATTTAAGTGATATTGATTACCTTGGCCCAGTTATGCGCCTAGCTCTCATCAATACTCACGTGGCCCAGTTTTCTTTCTGTCTTGTTACAGAACACATGGCGATGGCATCAACTGACCCAGCTGAAAGCGATGGATCCATGTCCATGTCTCATGAGGATCCGCTGCCATTGGATAACAGAATCACCACAGCTGCTGACGACCATGGGCAGGTCAACCTTGTCAGCTTACCAGACGATGTGTTGGAGCTCTTGTTCAAGATGCTCCCAGTCCCTGGCCGAGGTCGCCTGGCGTGCACCTGTTCAAGGCTGTCTGATGTCGTGCACTGGCCCTCAGTGTGGAGAGACGTCTCCATTCATTTGTCCATTGTTCCAACCAGATATGCCGGTGCTAGCAGCATCAGTGAGATGGACAAAGCAGTGATTAGAAAATATTCAAAGTTCTTCCGACATGTAGAGATCATCATTCCATGTGTAGTGATAACTCGGGAGTCATTTTCTCTTCTGGTCCAGCTTTGTGAAATGCGGATCGTAAAAAAGGTGGAACTGGCACCTTTTGAGGCTCAGCATATTTCCTATACGCTGGGCTGCCCAGTAGAACAGTCAGTGAATTACGATTGTAATCCATCAATACCACAATTTCTGGAACTCCTTGAACGTTCGACACAGATTTCACTGACATTGAATAGATCGGAGGTATACATCATGCGGAAGATCTACCCAACAAGAGTGTCGGAGAGATGCTCTCGTTTGACGACGTACATGGCTTTATGCGGAGATAGTCTTTCAGAATACGTTATGGGCTTCCAACTGAACACAGGGTCTGCTCCTACAGCGGACTTTATCTCTATCTTTCCAGCACTTCAAGTTCTTGACATGAACATTGCCAACCTCAGTGAGCAGCTGCTGCTGGAACTTTCTGATAACTCGGGCAGGCGGTGTCAGCTGAAGAGACTTATTATCCGAGATGTAAACTGGATAACAAGACTTCATCCACTGTTGTCGTCAGCAGCATGGAGCAGACTCACAGCAGTAAGTCCTTTGCTCCAAGTGAAATGCTCTGTAAGACCTGATGGCTTCAGACGTGTCTCCAACACGATCAAGTCAGAAACCCCACTGGTCAAACTTGAAGCAGTTTTCGATACTGAACTCGATACTGACAGCATACTGGCGTTGTTCGAGTTGTGTAAACAACATAGCAGCACCCTTCAGTATTTTGCCGTGTTAGGTGCCGACATTCTTCAAAGTCAGCAAGCCATAGAAGGCTTGAGAAGCATGTTGTTGGCATGTCCAAATATTTACCTATTTTTCAGTCCTGATGTTGATGACCAGATCATCAACAATTTATCCACATACTCCAGACATTGGAGGAGATTTCATTTCACTGACAGTGACCACACATGAACAAGACACAACGCACTGTAGAGACAGGAGAGAAATGCTGAAAAAATGAAGTATTCCAAGTGTGTGTGTGTGTGTGTGTGTGTGTGTGTGTGTGTGTGTGTGTGTGTGTGTGTGTGTGTGTGTGACTGTGTGTGCGTGTCACTGTGTGCGTGTTTTAGGTGCGCACGTGCGCGGGCGTGCGTGTTTTAGGTGCGCACGTGCGCGGGCGTGCGTGCATGTGCGCGGGCGTGCGTGTGTGTGTGTGTGTGTGTGTGTGTGTGTGTGTGTGTGTGTGTGTGTGTGTGTGTGTGTGCTTCTGGAGACTGAGCATTTAAAAACAGATTTCCATGTTATACATTCGTTGTTGTTGTTATTATCATTATTGGGTTCACTGATATGATGCCTTTCTTTCGATTTTTCACTCTGTAAACGTGTCATTCATACAACACCGAAACGGGCCTTCTCTTCAGAATGTTCACGATTTCATTTAGGTGTGTACAAGATGTTGTTACTTTTTTTTTTTCACAACGGGCTTTAACATGCGCCATCTGTTGTCGAATTGGTTAGTGCCAAAGTTCTATTTGCTGAGAGATAGTACACAACCACACCGATGTTCGCCTCTGAAAGGAAGGTGGTTTAGCCCGGGGAGGGTGGGGTGGTGGGGACAAGAGGGGTTGAGAACAAACACCAGATGGGCGAGAGAAGTGGAAGGAGAGCGGCGGAAAGTGGGGAGGGAGGGGAAGGAAATTTTGGTGAGTAGTGTAACAAGGGCTGTGCGTATGATAGAGGAAGGACCGTCACTGCTGGGAGTCAGTTGGAAGAGAGCAGTGCAAGGAACATTTAGAGTGGCGCTGTCTGTGACCGGAACAAGACTTGTGAGTAGTTTGTGAATGTTACTTTGTTGCACTGAGTGTAAGCACAAACTGCATACGTTCCATCCCATTCTTTGAATGCAAGGAAATTTTGGAATTCATATAACGTATTGAAAACGACAGTTATAGATATTAAGAAAAGCATTCTTGTTGGTGTTTGATGATGTGTAAAGTTTGAATACTGTGCGACGTATTATAATAGGGAGTAACAAGAATTGATGATGAATGTTGTGTTATTGGAGCCTCTTGATGTGTTACGGGAAGTTTGGACTTAATGCCACAGATTGTAAAATTCAGTTACAGTACAATAAAATTACGTAAATTGATTACTAATGCAGTGTTGTTACTGGTTTTTGCTAATGTGTCATGATAAATCTGGCCTTTGTGCTGAGGTGTCTGCAGGTATTAACAAATAAAGGAGTGTTGTGGGTCTTCATTAATGTGAAGGGAATGCTTCAATTTCCTGCTACATATGGTAAAAGGTACTTACAAAGGTATCAAGGTAAAAGCAGTGTACTGTACAAAAGCAGTTGCAAGTATTCAGTATGACAGTAGTTATGTTAACGTTTATCAATGTATGAAGTTTATATCCTATTCTACATTGGCCTCCTGCTCTTGGCACTTGCAGCTTTCTATGCAATGTTGTTTTTATTCTTATTGATGTTTAAAGGAGGGTCATGTCTCTAAGCTATGTACTTTAACATGTAGTTACAAGTTTCACTGACAAAGGCCATGTTCTTGGTGTCTGTTAATGTGTAAAGGAAAGTAGGCCTAGGGACTACATATTAGGCCTGCTGTGATGGCCAAGAACAAGTATCAGGATTGAAAGTAGTGTTTTTGTGTTTACAGAGCTGCCAAATACTCTGATTATTTTATGGAATTCCACACAACTGAAACCATTCCTGAAATGCCGAATTTTGCATAAATATCCAAATATAAACATTGTTTGTTTGGGGGGTCATTTTGTGGTAATAGGGCTTGTCAAGGGAGTGAAATCTCTCACAAAGTTTTGCGGGTGCATGAGTGCGCATACGTATGTATGAGTACAGAGATAGCCTTGGTGTGTTAAGCCTGACTAACACATCAACTCAGTTCACTTCAGATTTCTCTAGTCCTGGACAGAGCTAAAAAAGTATTGCAGAACAAAGTCTAAAAGATGTTTTTTGAATTCAGGCAGTTATACGTTGTGGAAAATACATTATCTTTTTAACCTTGCATTCTCGAATTTGAGTACCTGGGTGTATGAATGCGTTCAGTTAAAAACCAAAGTGCCCCCTTTTCAGCTCAACTCACCTTCTTCATTCTCTGGTTTCCTATGTCAGATTCCAAAATGTTGGCGGCCGTGTGTTTATTAATGTGATATATGGAAAGTTTGAACTTCATGGTACACATTGTAATAGCAGTTACAAGCATGATGGTGTTCATCATGTGAAAAGGAAAATAGCTGAAAATGGGAAACGAATTTCGAATATCAGGAAATTCTCTCAGGTTACTTTTTTTTTCTTAAAACATCTCTGCTGGCTCTCTTTTCCCTCCCTCCCTCCCTCCCTCCCTCTCTCTCTCTCTCTCTCTCTCTCTCTCTCTCTCTCTCTCTCTCTCTCTCTCTTCCCAACCCTCACCTCTTCCTCTCTCTGTGCTGTTTGTGCTGTTGCTGCCATTAGTTAAATGCGAATAACTATATGGATTTTTCAAACATACATGACGACATGTATCCCTAGGTCACAAGGCATTTCTTCAGCTTCACATAAAGTGTGAATACAGCTGGAAAACCCAAATTTATGATGACAGAGAGATGGGTCACTGTTCACTTCCTGTCACTGTTAGATAGTCGTTTGGACTGAAGAATGCTGTTTATACTGCTCATCTGTTAACAACCTGTCTCTCCTATTCATTATCTGTAACTGTGATGAGAGTTGGCAGTGAGTTGGTGTGTCCTCTATGGGAAGGACTTGCAGTGTTTCCTCTATTAGAGTTAAATCAAAATTTCACCTCCACCCTTTTTGTACTCATAGAACAGGGAGTACTTTAGAATGGGAATGAAGAAATGCTGTCTGTGTTCTGTCTGTCTGTCTGTGTGTCCGTGGTCAAAATGTGTTCCACTCGCTCCAGACAAAACTACTGGGCCGATCTTTGTGAAAATTTGTAGGTATGTTCATTATGGGCCACTGATGATGCCCGATGTTTTAGTTTACCGCTATAGCCGTTACGAACGGCTGTAACGGCCTATAAACGGTTTTTCTTCTATATGGAACATCTCAGAAAGTACTTGGCCAATTTATAAGCGGTTTGGATGATCTCGTGGCAAATCGGAGCGTCTGTCCATATGTAAGTGACGTTATGCTGAAAATGGATTAAACAACCATTAACAACCGTTATTGTGCCGTTATTTCTTATATATAGGTGGATGTTAATGAAATTTGGTGTATAAAAAGGTTATCACACATGAATGGCACTTCTATGTAGTGTTTCAAAATTTGACTGTTAAAAAACGTTATCTTGACATATTGTCCGATTTGGATGAAATTTGATATGTACACAGGGTTTAGCCCAGTGAGGACTAAAATACCAGTTTCAAAAGTGTATATCGGTTATATAACCGTTAAACGGTTATTTTGCCGTTATTTGTTTTATATATTGGTGGGTTTTAATGAAATTTTGTATATAGAAAGGTTATCACACACATACTAAAATACCAGTTTCAAAGTGTATATCGGTTATATAACCGTTAAACGGTTATTTTGCCGTTATTTGTTTTATATATTGGTGGGTTTTAATGAAATTTTGTATATAGAAAGGTTATCATACACAAATGGCACTTCCATGTAGTGTTTCAAAATCTGACCGTTAAAAACCGCTATTCTTGACATATTGTCCGATTTGGATGAAATTTGGTATGTACACAGGCTTTAGCCCAGTGAGGACTAAAATACCAGTTTCAAAAGTGTACATCGGTTAAATAACCGTTAAAACCGTTATTGTGCCTTTATTTCTTATCTCACAAAGCAGTGCACTTGGCCGATTTATAAGCGGTTTGGAAAACTGTGAGTACGTTTATACGCTTCGCATCTTTTTTTTACTAGTTATGGAAGGAGCAACTTTCCAGTACTAGTCATCAAAAGAAATTTTACATTTTTCTCTGGACTGTTAAAACTACTCAGGTATGGCTCAGGAATAATTTTCCTTAGGCTTGTACACTTAAACTTACTTGTAGCTCTGAGAGACAGAATTAAGTTCAAAACATTTTATCCTGACTGAACAAGAAAGAACTGACACAACTTCAGCGCACCTTCACACATCAACTTTACTTGTTTATGCAAGAGTGAAACATTCAAACCCATTTCACTAAGTGAGTTGAGGCTGAGTTTTGGTTCCCACTGTTTTCATCATTAAGAAGGGAACGTTCTGGATGAGTTGAAGTTGAAGTCCGCTTGGAATATCAGAACTTATCTGATCTTGGAGAAGATAGGTGATGTTTCTCACTGGTGACTGATCCATTTCTTGGTAGACGTGCTGATCAAGTGCTGGGCTGCAGTGTTTGTTCGCTACCAGGCATGCCCAGGGTAGGTAGGAACCCACGTTCTAAAACAAACAGAACCCGATCTGTAGTTAAGTAGCTGAGAGTCTGGCTTGTCGAGTTCTCACACTTGCCCTCTGGCTTTCAGTAAATGTGTGAGATCTCGGCCAACAAAGGATGAGACCGGCATCAATATACCTGCCACTGTTATCAGTCTCCATGTTTGTTTAGATTTTGAGTAGAGTTTAACAAAGGGTAGGAGACAGTAATACACTTGTTTTAGTAATCTAATGCTAAACAGTTCTAATGAAACAACTCTAATTTTTCTTATGAATTAAATTGCAGTAACTTTGAATATACTTAGCCCAAGTACACATGTAGTGTAGACTTAAAAGTCACACACTTCAAAGTAGTCCGACAATCAACAGTATTCATACATCAACAATTTTGACCTTTACAGATCAGAATTTTATTGTTCAGTTATTATCTTAACAGGTAGTACTGAATACTGGCAAAAGTCAGATGGTTAACAAAGAATGTTAATCGAACATCATGATAGTTTTACCAACTTATGGCAACAAACTATTGCAAAAGAATACTCATTCATCATCTTGCTAGATGTCACCAAATATTGGCCTACAGGTATACTGTTAAACCACTTGGCATACATACAAGCAATGCATAGTCTCGAAATTTGGAAACATAGTTTCAACTTACAATTCTCTGGGTGATCAGCTTCTTCACAAAGAGTTTCCCCTTTTGATAGGCTAAGCCACCCAGTCCACTTCAGTTCCCCTTTTTATAGGCTAAGCCACCCAATCCACTTCCGGTTCCCCTTTTGATAGGCTAAGCCACTCAGTCCACTTCGGTTCCCCTTTTGATAGCTAAGCCACCCAGTCCACTTCTGGTTCCCCTTTTGATAGGCTAAGCCACCCAGTCCACTTCCGGTTCCCCTTTTGATAGGCTAAGCCACCCAGTCCACTTCGGTTCCCCTTTTGATAGGCTAAGCCACCCAGTCCACTTCGGTTCCCCGTTTTATAGGCTAAGCCACCCAGTCCACTTCCGGTTCCCCTTTTGATAGGCTAAGCCAACCAGTCCATTTCCGGTTCCCCTTTAGATAGGCTAAGCCACCCAGTCCCATTTCCGGTTGCCCTTTTGATAGGCTAAGCCACCCAGTCCACTTCCGGTTCCCCTTTTGATAGGCTAAGTCACCCAGGCCACTTCTGGTTCCCCTTTTGATAGGCTAAGCCACCCAGGCCACTTCAGTTCCCCTTTTGATAGGCTAAGCCACCCAGTCCATTTCCGGTTCCCCTTTTGATAGGCTAAGCCACCCAGGCCTCTTCCGGTTACCCTTTTGATAGGCTAAGCCACCCAGTCCACTTCTGGTTCCCCTTTTGATAGGCTAAGCCACCCAGTCCACTTCTGGTTCCCCTTTTGATAGGCTAAGCCACCCAGTCCACTTCCCATTCCCCTTTTGATAGGCTAAGCCACCCAGTCCACTTCTGGTTCCCCTTTTGATAGGCTAAGCCACCCAGTCCACTTCTGGTTCCCCTTTTTATAGGCTAAGCCACCCAGTCCCACTTCTGGTTCCCCTTTTGATAGGCTAAGCCACCCAGTCCACTTCTGGTTCCCCTTTTGATAGGCTAAGCCACCCAGTCCACTTCCGGTTCCCCTTTTTTAGGCTAAGCCACCCAGTCCACTTCTGGTTCCCGTTTTGATAGGCTAAGCCACCCAGTCCACTTCCGGTTCCCCTTTTGATAGGCTAAGGCACCCAGTTCACTTCTGGTTCCCCTTTTGATAGGCTAAGCCACCCAGTCCACTTCTGGTTCCCCTTTTGATAGGCTAAGCCACCCAGTCCATTTCCGTTTCCCCTTTTTAGAGACTAAGCCACCCAGTCCACTTCCGGTTCCCCTTTTGATAGGCTAAGCCAACCAGTCCACTTCCGGTTCCCCTTTTGATAGGCTAAGCTACCCAGTCCACTTCTGGTTACCCTTTTGATAGGCTAAGCCACCCAGTCCACTTCCGGTTCCCCTTTTGATAGGCTAAGCCACCCAGTCCACTTCTGGTTCCCCTTTTGATAGGCTAAGCGACCCAGTCCACTTCGGTTCCCCTTTTGATAGGCTAAGCCACCTAGTTCACTTCTGGTTCCCCTTTTGATAGGCTAAGCCACCCAGTCCATACATTTCTTCTGGGTGATCAGCTTGTTCACAAAGAGTTTCTCCTTTTGACAGACTAAGCCACCCAGTCCACTTCCGGTTCCAGCTGGCTTTGTGTCACTACAGATAAAGAAAAAAAAAGGGGGGGGGGAGAGGGGGGGTCATCTCCCACCTCTACAGTGTGAGGTAATGTACAGAAAATTTGAGAACATGCTTTCCTAGCAAATTGACAAAGCGCTGGTTATCATAATTGAATCATTCACGAGCCACGCGCACAATTGCGTGTGGGTGGTGAAGGATGACGGTTTCTCTGAAGTAACCATCTCCTTGCCCATCCCTGTGGGAGTAGATATGCTGGAGAGGAAGAAGGGGGGGGGGGGGGGGGGGGGGGGGGACAGGAGCCCAGTATCTTTGTGTTGAGTGGAAACCTTCCCTTTCCATGGTAGTGCTATCAGCTAAGCCAGGGAGGAGGAAGGGGAGCAGGGAGAGAAGAAGAGGGAGCGTAGTGTGGGCGCTATCAGCTAAGCCAGGGAGAAGGAAGGGAGCAGGAGAGAGAAGAAGGAGCATAGTGTGGGCACTGTCAGCTAAGCCAGGGAGAAGGAAGGGGAGCAGGGAGAGAGAAGAGGGAGCGTAGCGTGGGCGGCTTCCTGCAAAACAAACCTGACAGATGGCAGGGAGGGGGGAGTGAGGTGCAGGGGCCTAAGGAGAGGGTGGAGGGGGAGAGACTGAGTGTTGATATAGATTTGAAATCTTGATTGCCATTTGTGAGGCAAGGGAGAGAGAAAGAAAGAGGTGGGTAAGTGAGGATCGATGTGGTTGTCAATTCGTCACAGTACCATGATTTGCTATCTGGTCACACTGGAATAGCCTGATGACCTTCAAAACAAATATTCATTTGTTTACAAATCAGTAATTATTGGGGTAATTCCAAGGCATCCATACGACATGAGTGATGACTTTCACTCTTTCCAGCGCATCCTAGTGAAACTCTTGGAGAAAGAAAAAGCCTGATAACTGATGTCGTTCTCTTTTTATAAGTCACATTTAAAACTGTTGCATTCACACAGACCCTTTGTTGGTATGATTATTAGATGTAAAATTTATTGCTCTGTCCCTGTCCTATGATTTAAGTGATATTGATTACCTTGGCCCAGTTATGCGCCTAGCTCTCATCAATACTCACGTGGCCCAGTTTTCTTTCTGTCTTGTTACAGAACACATGGCGATGGCATCAACTGACCCAGCTGAAAGCGATGGATCCATGTCCATGTCTCATGAGGATCCGCTGCCATTGGATAACAGAATCACCACAGCTGCTGACGACCATGGGCAGGTCAACCTTGTCAGCTTACCAGACGATAGTGTTGGAGCTCTTGTTCAAGATGCTCCCAGTCCCTGGCCGAGGTCGCCTGGCGTTGCACCTGTTCAAGGCTGTCTGATGTCGTGCACTGGCCCTCAGTGTGGAGAGACGTCTCCATTCATTTGTCCATTGTTCCAACCAGATATGCCGGTGCTAGCAGCATCAGTGAGATGGACAAAGCAGTGATTAGAAAATATTCAAAGTTCTTCCGACATGTAGAGATCATCATTCCATGTGTAGTGATAACTCGGGAGTCATTTTCCTTCTGGTCCAGCTTTGTGAAATGCGGATCGTAAAAAAGGTGGAACTGGCACCTTTTGAGGCTCAGCATATTTCCTATACGCTGGGCTGCCCAGTAGAACAGTCAGTGAATTACGATTGTAATCCATCAATACCACAATTTCTGGAACTCCTTGAACGTTCGACACAGATTTCACTGACATTGAATAGATCGGAGGTATACATCATGCGGAAGATCTACCCAACAAGAGTGTCGGAGAGATGCTCTCGTTTGACGACGTACATGGCTTTATGCGGAGATAGTCTTTCAGAATACGTTATGGGCTTCCAACTGAACACAGGTCTGCTCCTACAGCGGACTTTATCTCTATCTTTCCAGCACTTCAAGTTCTTGACATGAACATTGCCAACCTCAGTGAGCAGCTGCTGCTGGAACTTTCTGATAACTCGGGCAGGCGGTGTCAGCTGAAGAGACTTATTATCCGAGATGTAAACTGGATAACAAGACTTCATCCACTGTTGTCGTCAGCAGCATGGAGCAGACTCACAGCAGTAAGTCCTTTGCTCCAAGTGAAATGCTCTGTAAGACCTGATGGCTTCAGACGTGTCTCCAACACGATCAAGTCAGAAACCCCACTGGTCAAACTTGAAGCAGTTTTCGATACTGAACTCGATACTGACAGCATACTGGCGTTGTTCGAGTTGTGTAAACAACATAGCAGCACCCTTCAGTATTTTGCCGTGTTAGGTGCCGACATTCTTCAAAGTCAGCAAGCCATAGAAGGCTTGAGAAGCATGTTGTTGGCATGTCCAAATATTTACCTATTTTTCAGTCCTGATGTTGATGACCAGATCATCAACAATTTATCCACATACTCCAGACATTGGAGGAGATTTCATTTCACTGACAGTGACCACACATGAACAAGACACAACGCACTGTAGAGACAGGAGAGAAATGCTGAAAAAATGAAGTATTCCAAGTGTGTGTGTGTGTGTGTGTGTTGTGTGTGTGTGTGTGTGTGTGTGTGTGTGTGTGTGTGTGTGTGACTGTGTGTGCGTGTCACTGTGTGCGTGTTTTAGGTGCGCACGTGCGCGGGCGTGCGTGTTTTAGGTGCGCACGTGCGCGGGCGTGCGTGCATGTGCGCGGGCGTGCGTGTGTGTGTGTGTGTGGTGTGTGTGTGTGTGTGTGTGTGTGTGTGTGTGTGTGTGTGTGTGTGTGTGCTTCTGGAGACTGAGCATTTAAAAACAGATTTCTATGTGATACTTTTGTTGTTGTTGTTATTATCATTATCATTATTGGGTTCACTGATATGATGCCTTTCTTTCGATTTTTCACTCTGTAAACGTGTCATCCATACAACACCGAAACGGGCCTTCTCTTCAGAATGTTCACGATTTCATTTAGGTGTGTACAAGATGTTGTTACTTTCTTTTTTTCACAACGGGCTTTAACATGCGCCATCTGTTGTCGAATTGGTTAGTGCCAAAGTTCTATTTGCTGAGAGATAGTACACAGCCACACCCATGTTCGCCTCTGAAAGCAAGGTGGTTTAGCCCGGGGAGGGTGAATGGTGGTGGGGGACAAGAGGGGTTGAGATCAAACACCAGATGCTGTTGTTGTTGTTGTTGTTGTTGTTTTATTTTTTTTTAACTCAACTGGCATTATCATGTCAATGCCATCATGCTATTTCACTTATGGCAATGAACAACATCCTATAGCACTGTTTACCCCACTCAAGACAATGACCAATTATCCATTATTCTTCATCCCCCCTTTTTTTTTTCCCAACCGGCATTACTACATCAATGCCATGACATTATTTCACTTATAACAACTGCCACCCCCTACAGTACTGTAGATCTCATCACAGCTATCAACATCTATCAGTCTTTATAATCATTTCCTTTACTCCCCCACTGGCATTATCACACTTACTAATGCACTCTCCTACTCCTTTTACAAAAATGACCATCATCCTACACCACTATGACCATACCTACACCTTTACCATCATCATCATCCACCCATCTTTAAACACCTGCCCCATTCCCCCACCGGCACTTTACACCATGCCACAACATCATCCCACTTATACCAACAATTATCATCATCCTACAGTATCTCCAATGAAACATGACCATCACCCACCAGTCATCTACCCCAACCCCCCTCCACCCACTTTCTCAACCTGCAAAGAGTAGTAAATGAAACCAAACGAAAGTGTGTGGAGGAAAAACGTTGCTGAAAAACTAAAGACATTATGCAAATAGTATAAAATGTAGGGGACAATCTTTGAGCCTACGCTTGAGGATCCACCCAAAGATGCAAGGGAGATCAAAAGACAAACACACAGACGGACAGAAACAAATACAAATAACCTCAATGTAATCAAAACAAAATCGGAAATGAAATGAGGCAGGAACAGTAAATGATAAACAGTAAACAAGTGGGGTATTTTTTGCTCCCATAAGAAAACCTAACACAGAGTAACTTTTATTCAAGACTGGCACAGCCTTTTAAAACTTGAATAAAGTCAGACAAATACATAGACGAACAATCTAATAGTGGGGGGGGGGGGAAAACAAGCGCAGGCCAACAACTGAACTATCTTCATAGTAATGACTTGGCAAAGATTTGGACTTAAGGAGGGGGGGTGGGGGGATTTTGAAGATGGAGAAACTGGGAACATGAATTTAAGAAATATGTTACAGATATGAAAACTCTTCACTAGCTGCATAAGGGAACCATCGCAATCCCTTTTGAAGGCAGATATATTTGTATTGCCTGCTCCGAGGCCTTTCGTCCGCTGGGTCGGACTCATCAGGGAGACACGGCTCGTTGTGTCTGCGCTCCTGGAGTCAAATAGAGACACACCACAGTCCATAATACTGTGGTGTTCTCACCACCAAAGGTGCAAAAAAGAATCCAGTAGCACCCCCAAAGTAGCCAGCAAAGAGTAGCAAATGAAACCAAACGAAAGTGTGTGGAGGAAAAAAGTTGCTGAAAAACTAAAGACATTATGCAAATAGTATAAAATATAGGGGACAATCTTTGAGCCTACGCTTGAGGATCCACCCAAAGATGCAAGAGAGATCAAAAGACAAACACACAGACGGACAGAAACAAATACAAATAACCTCAATTTAATCAAAACAAAATCGGAAATGAAATGAGGCAGGGAACAGTAAACGATAAAACAGTAAACAAGTGAGGTATTTTTTGCTCCACTATTAGATTGTTCGTCTATGTATTTGTCTGACTTTATTCAAGTTTAAAAGGCTGTGCCAGACTTGAATAAAAGTTACTCTGTGTTAGGTTTTCTTATGGGAGCAAAAAATACCCCACTTGTTTACTGTTTATCGTTTACTGTTCCCTGCCTCATTTCATTTCCGATGTTATTTAAGAAGTCATATTTGTCAAGATGGTCCATTATGCTACTAT
>JAMYXO010003647.1:17500-19564 GCA_033310375.1 Conus canariensis | reverse complement strand
ATTAGGGCATTCTGCTCTTTGCAGCGATGTGGTTTTGTTGTCTACAACCCAGTCGACTTCAAAACCAATTAAATATATGCAAAATTTTGTACAAATATAATTAGATGTTAATATAGATGGGACAAAATAAGGTTTTCGAAAAGGGGATTTTTTGGGAAAAAATGAACAATGGTTTTTCGAAATCCCAATTTAGAAGTTTCAACACTTATTGCTTTTTGGGGGTTCGTCTTTTCAAAAAAAACTTAGTCCAAGACTTGGTAGGGAAAAACACTTAATTTTTAAAAAGGGAAAAAGGGATTAATTTTCTAAATCAAATCCATTTTTTATATTCATCTGAAGTGGGGGGGGTTTATCGTTTAGATGGCATGGAGAGAGTTCATTGCTAGCATGCAAGCGTTTTCTGGGGTTCCCCCAAAGACCCCAAACAAAATTTGGATAGGGGGGAAAGGGGGAGGGGAGGAGAGAGGAGAGGAGAGAAGAGGGGGGAGAGAGAGAGGGGGGAAAAGAGAGAGAGAGAGAGGAGCAATGTTTGTACATTAATTAACCCTGATTGTCATCTATGCAGCAGTTTACAGGGGCGATTTCTTCTTTCCCTTTTTTACACAAACCTACAAGCCCCTCTGTCATTCATTCTTCATTCATTCATCTCTTTTCCCCCCCCCCCCCGCCTCTCCTCTCTCTCCTTCTCTCTCTCTCTCTCTCTCTCTCTCATAATGACTGTATCATTATCTTTTCTTTTCCTTTTCTATAAATATCCCATCCATCATCATCATATCATCATCATCATCATCATCATCATCACCTTCGTCTTCTTCTGTAAAATTTAAATTCGAGCTATTCTTCCTCCCGTTGTTGTTGTTGTTGCGTTTTTTGTTTTTTGTTGTTGTTGTTGTCGTTGTTGTTGCTGTTGTCGTTGTTGTCGTCGTTTTTGTTGTTGTTGTTGTTGCTGCTGCTGCTGCTGCTGCTGCTGCTGCTGCTGTGTTGTGGTCGCTACGTCGCTGCAGTCGTATTGAATATGTTCAACTCTGCCTGTTTCACTGTCTGTCTTGGATTTCATCTCACTTGTTGAGAGGGTTCGTCACTGGATGTCTGTCTGTCTACCTGTGTGTCTGTCTCTCTGTCAGTCCTGCTGCTGTGCATATTGAGAAAATTCATGTGTATGCTTTACAGAAATTTCTTGGCGTTTCATTGAAAACACCGAATGATTTGGTTATGGAGAGACTAATAGATATCCTGTTTATTTATTTCAATGGTTAAATGTATTCGTTACTGGTTAAGGATAACACAAAAGCAACCACACAGATTGCCTTATAAAGCCTATACTATGCTCGTAGAGCTGGATGCCAGAGGTAAGAAAAACTGGATTACGAATGTAAGGCTGAAACTGTACGAGTACGGCTTTGGTTTTGTATGGGAGAATCAGGGTGTCGGTGATTACAAATGCTTTCATTCGTGTTTTTCGGCAAACACTGATCGATTGCAGTTGGCAAAGATGGAACTCACATGTTGAAGATCACAGTAGATTTGATTATTTACAGAATGTTACATCCTATGCATTGTGTACCGAAGTATTTGTCCATGGATATTGACAGACATTTGAAATGTATCATGACCATGTTCAGATTTGGTATTTCGGATGTCTATGCACATTCTCAGCATTATAGCAATTTAAAAGATCTTGTCCATTTTGTAAGGAATCACAAGAAAATGAAGTTCATTTTGTCCTCTACTGTCCTGAATTAAGTGATCTTAGACAACAGTGTATTTCAGCTAAATACTTTTGACATCCTTCATTCTTCAAATTGATTTTGTTAATGACGTCGACACATGATAAAACAGTGAAACAGCGGGCTGCGTATTTGTACAGAAAGATTTAAACGAAGTTCTGTAATATCTTAGTTTGTTAACCTTCCCGATTGGTAATGTATTGTGCAAGGCTATTTTTGGTAATGGATTATGCAACGTTATTTTACGTGTATCCCCCTTCTAAGGACCAAGGCCTTTACGAATAAACATTTTTGTCTTGTCTTGTCTTGTCTTTCTACCTCTCTCTCTGTCTCTCTT
>JAMYXO010003647.1:12500-15000 GCA_033310375.1 Conus canariensis | reverse complement strand
TTTGGGTTAGGGTTAGGGGGGAGGTTAGGGTTGGGGGGGGTTTGGGGTTGGGGTTAGGGTTAGGGTTAGGGTGAGGGTTAGGGTTATGTTTAGGGTTAGGGTTAGGGTTAGGGTTAGGTGAGGGGTTAGGGGTTGGGGTTGGGTGAGGGTTTGGGTTAAGGGAGGGTTGGGGTTTTGGGTTAGGGGTTAGGGTGTTTGGGTTAGTGTAGGGTTAGGGTGGGGGTTAGGGTTAGGGTGGGGTTAGGGTTAGGGTTGGGTTAGGGTTGGGTTAGGGTGAGGGGTTAGGGTTAGGGTTAGGTTAGGGGTGGGGGGTTGGGTTTGGGGGTTAGGGTTAGGGTTTGGGTTGGGGTGAGGGTTAGGGTGAGGGTTAGGGTTAGGGTGAGGGTTAGGGTGAGGGTTAGGGTTAGGGTTAGGGTTAGGGGTGAGGAGGGTTTAGGGTGAGGTTAGGGTGGGGGTGGGGGTTAGGGTTAGGGTGAGGGTTAGGGGTTAGGGTTAGGATTAGGGTAGGGTTAGGGTTAGGGGGTGGGGGTGAGGGTGAGGGGTTGGGGGTGAGGTTGGGTGAGGGTTAGGGTTAGGGTTGGGGGTTTGAGGGTTAGGGTTGGGGTTTTAGGGTTGGGGTTAGGGTAGGGTTGGGTTTTTAGGGGAGGGTTAGGGTTAGGGTTGGGTTGGGGTTTGGGGTTTTGGGGTTAGGGTTGGGGTTAGGGTTAGGGTTAGGGTTAGGGTTGGGGTTTTGAGGGGTTGGGTTTGGGTTGGGGTTTGGGGGTTGGGGTTTGGGGGTTGGGGTTGGGGTTTTTAAGGGTTAGGGGTTGGGTTAGGGTTGGGGTTTAGGGTTATTGGGGTTTTAGGGTGGGGTTGGGTTGGGGTTGGGGTTTGGGGTTGGGTTTTTGGGGGTTTAGGGTTAGGGTGGGGGTTTTTATTTAGGGTTGGGTTAGGGTTGGGGTTGGGGGTTGGGGGTTGGGGTTTGGGGGTTAGGGTTAGGGTTGGGTTTTTGGGTTTTGGGTTGGGGTTTTAGGGTTGGGTAAAAAATTTAAAATTTTAATTTAAAATATTTAAAATTTAATTAAAAAATTTAAAATTTAAAATTTAAAATTAATTTAAAAGGTTTAATTAAAATTTTAAATTTAAAGGGGAAAAAGAAAAATTTAAAAGGGTTTTTAAAATTTAATTTAATTTTAAATTTTAAAAATTAAACTTTTAATTTAAATTTAAATTTAAAAAAAATTTAAATTTAATTTAATTTAATTTAAAAAATTTAATTTAATTTAAATTTAATTTTAATTTTAAAAAAAAAATTTAAAAGGGGGAAAAATTTAAAATTAAATTTAAAAAAATTTAAATTTAAAATTAGTTAAATTTTAATTTAAAATTTAAATTAAAATTTAATTTAATTTAAAATTTAAATTTAATTTAAATTAATTAATTTAAATTAAAATTAAATTTAATTAATTAATTTAATTAAAAATTAATTTTTATTTAAATTTAATTTAAATTTAATTTAAATTTAATTGGGGGTTTAATTTGGAATTTAAAAATTAAAGGTAATTTAATTTAATTTTATTTAATTTAAGTTAATTGGGGTTTAATTTAAAGGGTAATTTAAATTATTTGGGGTTTTATTTAATTTAAATTATTTAAAATTTTAAAATTTTATTTTAATTTAAATTTTTAAATTAAATTAATTAATTAAATTAAAATTTAAAGGTTAAAATTTTAATTTAAGTTTTAAAATTTAAAAAATTTTAATTTAAAATTTAATTTGGGGGTTTAAATTAAATTAAAAGTAATTTTAATTTAATTTAAATTTTTAAAATTTAAAGGTTTAATTTAAAAAAAAATTTAATTAATTTTAAAAATTTAAATTTAAAATTTAAACTAAATTTTAATTTAATTTTATTTAAAATTTTAAAATATTAATTTAAAATTTTAAAATTAAATTTAATTTTAAATTTAAATTTATTATTAAATTTAAATTTAATTTTAATTTAATTTAAATTAAATTTTAAAAAATTTTAAAATTTAAATTAAATTTAAAAGGGAAAATTTAATTTTTTAATTTAAATTTAAAAAATTTATTTAATTTAATTTAAATTTAATTTAATTAAATTAAATTTAAATTAAAATTAAATTTAATTAAGTAATTTAAATTAAATTTTAATTTAATTTAATTAAAATTAATTAAATTTAAAATTTAATTTAATTTAATTTAAAATTTAATTTTAAATTTAAGGTAATTTAAATTTAAATTTAAATTTTAAAGTGTTTAATTTAAATTAAATTTAAATTTAAAGGGGGGTTAAATTTTAAATTTTAAAATTTAAATTTAAAAAATTTAAATTTAATTTAAGGGTTAAATTAATTTTAAATTACGAATTTAAATTTAACAAAATTTAATTTAAATTTAAAATTTAAATTAATTTATTTAATTTATTTAATTTAAAATTTAAATTTTAATTTTTTTTTTGGTTTTAAAATTTTTTAAAAAATTTTAATTTTAAAAAAA
>JAMYXO010003647.1:5000-7500 GCA_033310375.1 Conus canariensis | reverse complement strand
GTAACGAATACATTTAACCATTGAAATAAATAAACAGGATATCTATTAGTCTCTCCATATACCAAATCATTCGGTGTTTTCAATGAAACGCCAAGAAATTTCTGTAAAGCATACACATGAATTTTCTCAATATGCACAGCAGCAGACTGACAGAGAGACAGACACACAGGTAGACAGACAGACATCCAGTGACGAACCCTCTCAACAAGTGAGATGAAATCCAAGACAGACAGTGAAACAGGCAGAGTTGAACATATTCAATACGACTGCAGCGACGTAGCGACCCACAACACAGCAGCAGCAGCAGCAGCAGCAGCAGCAACAACAACAACAACAACAACGACGACAACAACGACAACAGCAACAACAACGACAACAACAACAACAACAACAACAGCAACAACAACAACAACGGGAGGAAGAATAGCTCGAATAATTGTACAGAAGAAGACGAAGGTGATGATGATGATGATGATGATGATGATGATGATGATGGCGATGATGACGATGGTGATATTTATGATGAAAAGGAAAAGAGAGAGATAATGATACAGTCATTATGAGAGAGAGAGAGAGAGAGAGAGAGAGAGAGAGAGAGAGAGAGAGAGAGGCGGGGGGGGGGAGAAAGAGATGAATGAATGAATGAATGAATGACAGAGTGCGTTGGTAGAGTTCGTGTAAGAAAGGGAATAGAAGAAATCGCTCTGTATAACTGCTGCATATGATGACAATCAGGATTAATCTAATGTACACACATTGCTCTCTCTCTCTCTCTCTCTCTCTCTCTCCTCTCTCTCTCTCTCTCTCTCTCTCTCTCCTCTCTCTCTCTCTCTCTCTCTCCTCTCTCTCTCTCTCTCCAATTCCCCGTATACCATTTTGTTTGGGGTCTTGAGTGGAACTCCCAGAAAACGCTTGCATGCTAGCAAGTGAACTCTCTCCAAGCCATCTAAACGATGTAACCCCCACACTTCAGATGAATATAATAAAATGGATTTGATTTAGTAATTAATGCCCTTTTCCTTTTAATAATTAAGTGTTCCGTACCAAGTCTTGGACTAAGTTTTGTTGAAAAGACAACCCCAAATAGCAATAAGTGTTGACAACTTCTAACTTGGTATTGTCGAAAAACCATTGTTCATTTTTACCAAGAAATCCTCCTTTTCTGAACACCATTATTTTTGTCTTATCTATATTAACATCTAATTTCATATTTGTACAACATGTTTGCAGTATATTTAATTGGTTTTGAAGTCCGACTGGAGTTGTAGACAACAAAACCACATCGTCTGCAAAGAGCAGAATGAATAATTCCATGATATCGGGTATCAGTAATCCTTGATCAGAAATTTAAAAAATGCTGGGTAACAAATATAAGAGAATTGTTATGTGAGACTGGTTTCAACTTGGTATGGTTACAACAGGATGTTGGCAATGTTCGTTGGTTTTTAGGCAAATTCAAGCAGAGATTAATTGATATGTTTATACAAAAGTGGACAGGAGCAATTAGAGATAAGGAAAGATATGCAAACTATAGATCTTTTAAAGTCGTTTTTGAAAGGGAAATTTATCTTTGTAGCATTGATGTGTTTTGTTTCAAAGTAGCTTTTTCACGTGCAAGATTGAATGTTTTACCTTTGAATAACAATCTGTTCAGATATAGTCACAATTCAAAAGACAGAAATTGTCCGTTTTGTGTTAATTCTGTAGAAGATGAATACCACTTCATATGTAAGTGCTCACTTTATAGTGATTTAAGGGAAGCGTTTATATTAAATATTGTACAATTACCACTGTCAATTATTCTTTTTCCACGGGATAATAAAAGAACTTTTCAAGTTTCAAAATATATTTTCTACGCAATTCGTAGAAGATAAAGTTTATTCAGGTCGTGTATTAAGATGAAAATGCTACTAAAATTGACATTTTCTTAAATATTTTCACCTGTTTTCATTTCCTTTGAAGTAATTTTTCGACACCCAAAATTTTTCTGTCCATATACGCTTTTTTCTGAAGGTGAATTATCGTAGATGCCTTTGTATATACTTTTGAATCTGGATCCTTTTTTTTTTTGTATTGACGTATCCATTTGTAAAACGTAATCATGATGTATGTGGATGACTTCATTATGTACCCCTCACCAATGCTCTTGACCCATTGTCTTCCCCACTTCCCTCGCCCCGCACCCCAAACCATTTTGAATTATGGTCTGTGGCCGATGTTCAGTAAAGTTTGTTCGTTCTCCTCTCTCTCTCTCTCTCTCTCTCTCTCTCTCTCTCTCTCTCTCTCTCTCTCTCTCTCTCTCTCTCTCTCTCTCAATATATCTTTGTAACATTGATGTATATTGTTTTAGGGTTGCTCTGTCTCATGTTAGGCTTAATGATCTACCTTTGAACAATAATCTTCATAGGTTCAGTGATAATTCTTATGGCAAAAATTGTCCTCATTGTGTAAATATAATAGAAGATGAATATCATTTGATATACAGTTGCCCACTGTATAC